>JBAMBR010001800.1:0-65600 GCA_037044475.1 Zaprionus obscuricornis
TCAGAGATAGAGTGTAAATATAGGAGAAGGAGAAAGAGAGAGAGAGAGAGAGAATAAAAAGAAAGAATACATAATACATATTAATCAAATAAACAATACATATTAATAAAATGATAAAAACGTACATCGACTAAATATTCATGACGCGTCATACGTTTTACGATATACGATATACGATATACGATTTACGATATACGATATACGACATACGATTTATGATATTGTTGATATTTTGTATTGAAGTAAAAGTTATAGTTACGATATTACAATGTTACAAATTACAATAACAATACAATTCCTTTTTTATATGTTTAACAGCTACAGTAGTCAACAAAAGTTTAAGCACGCTTAAGTCAAATTCGTTATATAAGAAAGTTTTTATGTATTTAGGATATAGGCATTGGCAATAAAAACGAGACGGATCGGATCACTATATCAAAGAGTTGCCTGAAAAATAATTGATCGAAACTGAAGTTTTTGTAGAAAAAACATTTTTGTTATTAAAGTTATTTGCCTGAAACTTACTGGATTACATATCTCAATCTAAATTATATTATATATGAATGTGAACAATCGATCTAAAATAGAGTTTTTGTATGAAAAACTTTGTTTGTTAAGCAATCAATGTGCATACCAAATTTAGCTAACAAATTTAGTAAAAATCGGACAAATATATCAAATCGCCAGCATAAGAACAATCTGTCAAATACTAATGAAATCTTCGGCATGCCGAATATAATTTTATTTTTCTTACTTTAAGATTTTTGGAATTAAAATTAACTGGAGTTTAGTTAGCGACGACATTATGCAATAATATTATATATTTATTTGTATTAAACCAATTGTGCAAAACAATTTTGGATAACAGTAACACGACAATACGTACAAAAAAAAAATTCATTACTTATGGGCTAAGTATAAGAGTGACGAGTGTATATGTGTCTGTGTGTGTTTGTACTCAAAGGAGAAATAAACGATTATCGATTTTACGTTACAAATTGATCGAACTTGTCGGTTATCGGATACTTATTGCTGCATGCACGAGACGGGAAGGCATATTTCAAACAAACATTTCAACAAATTTCAAAGAAGACAGTAATTGTAGCTACATAGGAATTATATTAAGACTGTTGACTACTTAAAATATCTAGGTTCTAGGGTACTATGTTAGAGACATATCCGAGGCATCTATGTATTTACGAATTATTCCAAGGTTTACATGTATATATTATATATATGTATGTGTGTGTGTGTGTATGTATGGGACATACTTAATATTATAGATGCTACACATTAAACACAACTTGAACTGTAACTGTAACTTAGAATATATAGTAGAAGAATTAACACAATCACAAATTCAATTGGAATTATCAGATAGTCAACCGAAACAGGTATCGGGTGCAAAAATTACAATTCAAATACATAATAAAAATTTATATCGGGGAACTAATAATCGAAATGCAAAATTAATATCAGGAATAGAAAAAAAGGTATGTATGTATATCAAACCAGAAACTACAGGGTTTTGCGCACTAGTGTTGCATAGGGCGGGGCGCAATAAGGAATTCAACAAAGTATCAGATGTAGCTGGGAATACTGGAATACTTATAGTTCTAACTATAATTAAATACATTGGATGGGGGACTGTAATAACTGTAGTACGATTACAATAAAACTCAAAGAAATACATACAAATTTGTATTAAGAATTTATCATTCTTTTTTACTGTTTTTTTTTTTTTTTTATTATTTATTATTTGCTTAAATTATAAGGAATTTATAGAGTAGTCAGAGTAGCTACAATTAATGTTTAAATCGTAGACTTACCTTGCCAGTACCAGCTACCGGGTGCGCCAATAAACAAACGGGATCCATTCTGTAATATATCAACGATTTGGAGTGTGATTATCACTAAGTAAATCTTATGTTATAATCGTAGGAAATTGCCGAATGTTAATTCTACAACATAATGTATGGATACCCCGAAGTTCAATATCAAAGTAGAAGCAAACGGATCTCTCATTTCTACATATAATGAAAGGAGTTGGATCGGAACACTTTGGATAATCATCTTTAAGTTTGTGCAGACAGATAGAGTCATAACAGATCCCAGAAAGAATATATATATGTATATATATATTAGCATATATGATCATCATAATGATCAGTATTGCCAGATCGACGTATCCGCTTTAAAGTTTACAGGTATTGAAAACTTACACTATTAATAGCTGCACTAAAACCTGCTTGACACGAGCCTTGTCGATGATATCCCCAGTTATCTGGAAGAAAAGATGAAGAATGTGATAGTTATAATTTGGGGGTAATATATATATATATATGTTTCTTATTGTTGTTGTTAATGCCAGGCGAAATTACAAGCTAAAAAACAGAGAAATGCAATAAATTCGAGCCTGTGATTTGTCAGGTAAGCAAAGGAACACGAGGAACACAGACAACCGACAACAGAGAAGAACTTAAAAGGATTAGAACGCGCGCGCTTTGCTTTCAGGGAATGGTGAAGGGGAAGGAGACGAATTGTGGAACAGCAAGCTAAGAGTTAAAAAGAACTGGTAGAACTGCCATAAGGACGGACATTAAAATAAAAATACAATAAACAACAGCGGCAGATTGCTAAACAAAAGGCTGCCCAAAGGCCAACAGCAGCAGCAGCAGCACCACCACCAACAAATACAAAAGGTAAAGAAACCAAATGCAATGAGTTTGCCGGCCATATCCAAAACTAGTGACCATAAGGCCCACATCCTTTTGTTTGTGCCTTTCACCAAATTAAAACAAGTAAAAAAGCAATAATCGAGCTGATAATAATCAACTTTTAAATACCCGGTAGATAAAAGAAAACCTACAAATGAACAAATAAAAAAAAATTAAAGCTTAAGCAAGGAAAGACTGCTACAAAAGGCATACAAAAAGCTCACTGCTATAAAATCTATATGATATAGAGCTCTAATTCGGCTCTGATCCAACTTATATTCATTCAACATGCAGTAATAGGAATTTGACTTTATTTAGAGATCTCAGGCTCACTGATTAACTGATTGATCAAGAATATATACATAGATCTTATATATAAATATATAGATCTATATATAATTTTGCCTATTAAGTACATTTTCTGCTGCCACATGTTCATTATACACGATTAGCTGCTAGTCACCGGGTATAATCACGCAATGCTTGCGACAGCGGCAATAAATGCGACAGCAGTAGTAGCCAACGACTGGCACAGCAGCATTAACAACTGCCACTACAGCAGCAGCAACATGTCGCATTGCCAGTAACTTTACTTTTTTATTTATTTAGCGTGGTTATTTTTTTTATACCCTTTCAAAGAGTATATATTTTAAATAATTAAAAGAAATTATCAAGTATTAAAACAGTATAGAAACATATGCATATACATTAACTGTCACTATCATTGAAATGTATCATCAAAATGATGCTAAGTTCAGTTGCCATAAAGAATTCACCAATGATTCTTTATCAATAATAAAGAAAAACATGTAGTCTAACATTTGCATGAAGAGTATGCGATCTTCGGCGCTGGGTAGTAAATGCTGTTTCAATCAACAGCTAGATCGTGCGTTTGATCAAATTAAACGATAACAATTTGTCTCCGAAGTGTTTCAATTTGAGCTTCCAACAACAGTCGCAGCAACAACGACTACATCAACAGCAGCAGCAAGTTTTTTTTTGTTTTTGCCATAAGTCAACTTTTAGGGCTCTGTTGACACAAACACACTTATATTTATACATACATATATATATGTATATATATATACACTGACACACACACACACACTTGTACACAACAGTTGAAGTAATTCCCATAATAAAATCGCCCCCGTCTTGAATTACAATTAGTCTTAGCAAGGGCAAAAAGAAGTACAGAAATGGAAGGAAGATGTCGGACAGTACAAAATAAAACTTGGACTTGGACTTGGCTCCAGCGCCGACCATCAACATCGATTCAATTGTTGATTTCTTCAGCGTTTTTTTTTTTTTTTCTTTTCTTTAATACCTGGCACTCATAGGGTGCAGAGCATATAATGACTTTGTAACACTTGTAACGCACCTAAGCACGCTTCATAAAGTATATATGTATGTGTATATCCGTGCTCAAGATCAGAAGTCGATCGTGAGTATGGTATCGCTTTGGATATACATTTGAACACCTTGATTTCGGAAACTATTTATGTAGACGATCTGTGAAAATTTGATGCAGATTGAATCATGCTCATAGGTACCGGGTATCACAAAGTGTGCTCAACACTCGACAGTAGCTTTCTTATTTGTTCTTTTTTTTCTTTTTTTTTTTGTATTTTTGTATTTTTGTTGTCTCCTCGGGCTTCCTTTCAGTCATTCAGTCTCAGTCCCAGGCCCAGTCACTGTCTCTCTCTCTCTGTCTTTTGTCTTTGATTCTGATTTCTTTTTTTATATACATATATATATATATATATATATATATATATATATATATTTTACCTTCTGCTTCTTCTACTTATGTTATTCGCCTTAACTATTAGTTTGGTATTTTATGCGTTAAGTTGGTATTTATTGCTTTCAGTGATGACGGAATGTGCAGAGGGCCAACTGTCTGTCATGTCGCATGAGTTGCTGTCGCCGTCGTTGCCGCCGTTGCTGCTGCTAATCATTTCACAGCACCAGCAACAACAGCAAGAAAATTAATAACACAATTACAACAACAACAACTATAAGAAGAAGAAAAATACTCTATTGGCTATTTGACAAATCAAAATTGACTTTTGTTGCTTAAGGGAAGCCCTTGAAAACATTTAAATTAAAAATAAAGCCAAGTACACTTTCAGCACACCGAAGACCTAATACTCTTGCAAGCCTGAGTAGCGATCGTTAAAAAAAAAATAAACTTTATGTTTATTTTAGTGTATAACAACTTCGGCGTGCTTCAAGTAAGTTTTTTTTTTCACTTGTCATTTAAATTTTCTGTTTCTTTTTTTTTTTTTTTGTTTGTAGGCAGCGCTTTAAGGGATTCCCTTGTCGTGGCGTGGTAGAGCTCAAATTACTTAGCGAGTGCAAATCACTTAAAGTGCAGTATATACCATAATAGTTTTTTTTTTTTTTTTATAGTTTTTAGCTTCTGAATATTGTTTGGTTTGTTTGTAATTTTGAGCCAAGTCTGTGACTCTAATTTAATGCGACCCACTTACTTGTACGACATGGCGATATCTCGTGGAACTGGAGGAAGTTGTGCGAGGTGAAGCAGGTGCCGACCGGATCATAGCGTAACGCCCTCGTTGGTGTCATCGTGTGGAAGACATAGCGTGGTGCACAGGCCTACAGTGGGAGAGAAATATAGATAAACGTTAAAAACAAACATAAAAAAAACTCAACTAACAGACACTCTGCATTACGATTTGAATATAAATTATAGAGCTATACTACTTATATATATTCTAAGCCATCTATGAAATTATGAATATATCAAAGTGCTGATAAAAGCAGACACATCCAAATACACCCAATGACTTACTGAATATAATATCTCGTCATAGATCTGTCATTACTGAACTTCAGCAAAGCTATTAAAATAAAAAGTATTTTTGTACATTTAGACCGATTATTATGTTATAATAATCCAATTTGAAACAAACTTGGTAGCAAAAATCAAAATTCTATAACTTTCAACCAGATAGTTAACAAAAAGAGGCTGAAAAGTTATGTCAAAACTTAATTTTTGATCGATCGTTTGTTTCTACTGGCATAACCAACAACAATAAGAATTATACATAAATGTCAAACTTCAAGAGGATAACCAGATAGCTTAATATGGAGCTCCAATCGGACCTGTTCCCACATTCTGTATATATAGCAATATGAATTATATATGACAATTGTTACCCAATGCGTATATACTCTTTCTAAGTGTATAAAGTAGAAATTTATTTCGCCAGGGCAAAAATGTGAAACAATAGCAGAATGAAAATGCAGCTAAAACTAAAAATGGCAACGGCGATTTACAGACAGACAATGAGGTAAAGATAAAAAAAAGGGGGGGGACGAGTTAAGATTAGGGGATATGGGCAAAGGTAAGGTAAAGTAAGGTAAGGGTACGTTACGATACAATACGGTATGATGCGATACGGTACGGTACAATACGAAACGATATGATAAGTAATGTTAAGGAAACAATGCAAACCTGGAGCCTGCGTCTCCATCCTTATTTCCATCTACGTACACCTGTGCATTGCCTTGCATTGGCCTGTCAGTTTGTCCGACTGCCAAACTGTCCGTCTCTCTATCTGTCTGTTCGGTCCGCACTGTCTGTCTGTCTGTCTGTACGCTCTGTCTATCTGTCTGTCTCTATATAGTTTTATAATGTATAAATCGCTGGCAGTTGGACATAAAACACGCACGATGCCGCTGCCCGGCGCTGCACACAGACGGCAAGGCAATACTTGGGCCTGTGGCCTATGCCAAATATGGCATGCAGTTGGCCCGGCACGGCCCCGGCCTGACTCTCGTATTGGTTTGGATCGTAGTGGCATTGGTTGATGTCCGCTCTGTGGAACATATGCCTGCAATTACTTTTACAAATTTATACATATTGTGCCTTTTATGGCATTGCTCGAGGTAGGATTGCAAAGACAGCAGCAACAGCAGCAGCAGCAGCAGCTCTATTGACTTGCTGCTCTCTCTCTGCTCTCTTGCAATTTCATCCTCTTTGTTATCCACTTTAAGTATCAAGATATATATATACATATATATATATATATATATATTCCACCATGATGCCATTCCATTGAGCACACACCTCTGCTTCTCACATAAAGTCTGAAATGACGCGGGCATTACCAAAAATGCATATCCATTAAATCAGAAATCAGAAATCTATGCACTCAATTTATGCATGCGACGACTTTAAATTACAGTTTCTCAGCATTTCAACTGTATAGCTCTCTGCTAAAGTTGTAAACTTCAGGAACGCATCATCATCATTATCATTATTATTATTATTATCATTATCATCATCATCATCATAGATTTTTAATAGATTTATAGAGATATATTTGCAATGCATTCAATGCAGAGATACATTTCATTATTGATGATAATCCATGAAATGCTTGCTTATTTCTTTATTGATATGCCATCAAAATTTGCTTGAATCCTTATAAACTTTTTACAGCATATTTCTAGTTTTAACTCTTTCTTTTTTTTATGTGTACTTTTTGTATGCATAAAATGAAATGTGCCGCTCGGACTTCAATCTGTGATCTTAGACTCCAAGTTTCCGTTCTCAAATCGTTGAACAATTCAATTGAATTCATAATGCGCAAGAAGCAGCATCATCTGTAGCATTGACCCCACTGTTTACAGAACCCACAAACCTCATCAACCTCACCAGCCCACCAGCCAATACAAAAAAAAAAAAACTTTATTATTATAGAGTTGATACTTTGGATTTGCTTGCGATTTGTTCTCTGTTTTCTATATAAAAGTTAGAGTAAAATATAAGCATATTCATTGTATGCTTCAACATAGTCAAAACAATCAATGATACACTTTGTTCATTTCGAAAAAATCTGTTATATATTTTGAGCTATATATAGCAAGTTTTACATATTGATAAAGTGTATAAAATGTTCGTTGTGCTGAGAAATAAGTTTTCTTTTTTGTTGTTTTGTTATTGGCCATTTTGGTGGCTTTTTGACAATGTTGGGCACAGTCACAGTGCACAGTGCGCATACCAAAATGCCAGCGATAAATTTTTGATACATTGAACTGCATTTTTCGATAGAACATGCCTTTTGTAGCCTTCTTTGTTATTACTGCTGTTAGTATTCTTATTCTTGTGGCTGATGCTGCTCAGCAAACATGAAGTTAAAGCAAACAGCAAACAGCAAAAGTCAAAAGTCAAACACGTTGTGAATGCAAAACTGTAAGGATCGTAGCTGAAAGATCGACGATGTAAGATGAAAGAGCCAAGGACTGTTGTCTCTATTCTCTGTTCCTTTGGCTTAAAATCGAAGTCTCCTATGCGATGCTGCGACGCTGCGATGCGGTGCCTGACCATATTTTAGTTCAATAGCACTACAGCAATTTTACAGAGATCGTGTCGATGATCATGTCGCAATCGCAACAACAAACAAAAAGTGCAGCAAGACCGCACGACTTGAGGCACATGCCTTAAAGCCAAAGAAAAAAAAAGAACAGAAAAGTTCTCTTAGGCAAGCCAGTCTCTCTGACTGTCCGTCTGTCCGTCTGTCTGTCTGCCTGTCTGTCTGTTGCAATGCAAAGCCATTTTCTTCATAACATTTGGCACAAAATACTTCATATTGTCGGAATGTATCGGATCGGTTCACTATATCCTATATATGTATGTAAGTGTTGTTGCCATAGAAACAATTTGTCGGAAATTAAGTTTTTATATGATGTAACTATTAATGTTCCTATGGGCGGAATTTCAACCTAGAAAACCAGATAAAAGTGCGAGCTCTTTACCAATAGTGCCACAGCTGCACTTAGCTTAAAGCTTTTAATGGGGCCAATTTGTGCAATAACGTGTAGATACACCTTCTGACTTCTCCAATTAATTTTTGCTATTGCTGTGGCTGTTGTTGTTGTTGTTGGTGGTGTTGGTGTTCTGGTTATTTGTTGGCTTTTGTTGGTTTTGCCCATGATGATGTAGCTCAAAATTGACGCCATTGCCGCACTTCGCGTAAACATAAATCGATTATGGCCTCTTAATGGCCATTTGAAGGCCAAGCTATGTCAGCTTTGACCTGGCCACAAGCCACAACTGTGCTATATGTCTAGTCTAGGTGCGCGCGTGGCGGAAGTGACCTGGACATCAATGGCCAGGTCAACACAGCACAATACAATGGCAAGTGCAACAAGAAATACAAACAACAATAACTTCTACGCAAGGGTGAGGTGGGGAGCTGATTTTAGCTGGCCATCAATGTTAACGGTTCCTTTTGTCTCTCTTGCCAAATCAAATGGGCGAAATCAAAGTTAATTGAGAACTAAAGTGAAAATCAAATGTTCCCACTTTTTTTTTTTTTTTTTGTATACCCTTGCAAAGGATATACTTATTTTGGACATACGTTTGTAACGCTTCGAAGGAAAAATTGTTATCTGTCTGACTGTCCGTCTGTAAGACTATCCGTCATTTTCAACTGAAGCAAGTCTTTAAGTCATAGATACCTCATATTATCCTGCACTTTGCTCAGACCCGACTCCTCCCATTTCACTATCATTGCAACGATCAAAACAATATCAAAAAAAAAAAAAAAGATTATATTTTATAGCCACCATATGAACAATGGTTCATAAATGAATTGCAATGAAATGATGAAGAAAATGAAGAGTATAAAATCATTGGCATGCCGTAGATAACTGTACTTTCTTGTTATTCTTTTTTTTTTTTTTAGCCTGTTAGATGGGTGGATGATTATTCTTGGCTTTTAATTTGGCCAAGAACGCCAACGCAATTAACGAAAGTTGCGACTGGGGCGCACCTTAAGCAGAGTTACTATCTATGTATATGAGTATGTGTGTGTGTGTGTATGTGTGTAGTTTACTTGACGCAATCCAAAGAAACAAACACTACGTCAAAAAAAAAAAAAAAATGATGTCAAAAGAATCAGAACGCATTTACAACATTTAGGATACAGATACAGCACGACTAGACAATACTCTAACTTAAAACAAGTAATGATGGCTACAGTCGTGTGCACCTGACATTAAAATACCCAACACCCTTGAATAAAATATAAAGAATTTTCACAACGGATATGAACACAAAGAAAAAACTATTTCTGTTACATCTGTTACGGATCGTATATAGAAAAAAAAATACATAAATATATATTTTATATGTTCTGTGATAAACTGAGCATTAAAAAATGTCAATGGAATTTTTATAAAATAATTGAAAAATTGAATTATTGTTATATTGAATTATAATTGAGATAATAATAATTGTTATTATCGTATATATTCCTTTATACTCCAAAACTGAAATAAAAATTCTAATGAAACAGTTCGCGCTACGCGCTCACTCTCTCTCTCTCACTCGCAGATGCCTCGATTGCTCATACTGACCTGTTCTTGCGTGTGTTTGTATGCGTTTGTATGTGTGTGTGTGTTTTCACATATGTATGTATATAAAATCATTGCGTTGACAGCTAAAGATTAGCTGACGCCCAACAGATTGAACAGCGAAAATTAATTCTTTAATAACATTTTAGTTTCTTAATAAGAAATAATACCATTTTTTTCAGGACTGTTTTATATTATTGCATAAATGTTCCCTTCAAAATTACAAGTCTCTATATAGAAGCTGAGATATTAGAAGCGTCTGACAGTTTTGGACGTATTGTGGGCGAACGGGGCGTGGCATCCAAAGTTTGAAATAAACATTATAATATACAGGAGCCTACATACCAAATTTGGTATCTCTAGCTCTTATAATTTAGAAGTTCTTTACTCTCAAACAGACAGACGGACAGACAGACAGACAGATAGACGGACATTGCCAAATCGACTATGATATTGCTCCTGAGCAAGAATATATATACTTTATGGGGTCTGCCACACATCCTTCTGCCTGTTACGCACATTTGCACAAAGTTAATATACCCTTTTTTACCCATTTTACCCATTGGGTACAGGGTATAACAAATATATACATACCATATGAAAACATAGTCTATAACACATCTAATCTATAGGCTTGAATGATTATCGTTAATACTGTAATTTGTAATTTGATCAATTAGTAAGATTATATTTAGATTGAATGAACTTCATTGAATGCCTGGGATGCCACTAATCGTAGCATTCTCTCTTTCACTTGTGCGACACAGACTATCTGAGCGACTGTCTGTCTGTTAATATAACGGCATTGTAATAATAAAATAAAATGTTGAGCTAAATGTTTAATTTTCAGTAGTTCGCCCACGAGCTTTAAATTTTAACCTGCATCTCGGATCTCATTATTATCACCATCAACCAACCATTGACCATAACCATCTCTTCATTTCCGTAGCCGTCATCTATTTCCCCAACTATTGGCTTGCACTTTCCATGAAACTGACCCTAGGATGTTATTAAAGTGAGACGCGAGCTTTAACGAGCGTCACAACCCGTGTTCTTCGATGATGCCATCAATGAACATTAATATCAAGCAATCAATCGATCTGATAGAGGAGAGAATGTTATGGCACAGATGAAGGTGCAGTCCGCAGTTATTCAGTGGGTCAGTCTGCTCAAACTGGGCGGTCTTTAAAAACGAGAGTCTCGTTTTATTTCAGTCCGGTTCGGTGTCAAATTATCTTCATTTTACAACATTGAAAAGCGATAGAAACACAATTGATGTGTGCTTGTTGTTGTTCCTTTTTATTTCATTTATTTTTTTTTTTTGCTCGTAGGTTGATGTCAACTTTTACTATTCATTGTATTGGGATTACGAAAAATACAACACAGATTAGTATAATATTTGAGCAACCGAAGATTTCATAGACTAAGAAGAAACAGTTTTTTTTTTTTTATCAATTTTTAAACTTATTAAGTTTTAAATCAGTGAAGAAAATTTCAAAATATCTTAATAAATAATTATATCCGGTGGCCATATGATACAGAAAGTACAATGACTTTGTGACACCAACAAATATGTGTAACGCTCATGAAGAGTATTGGCAGTAATAGTTATGTTGATCCGTCTATCCGTCTGTTTGCACATCTATATTTCAGAAGCTATAAGAACTGGATTTAAAATTTGTTTTGGAGTAAAGTCACGTTCCCCATCGCCTCTACAATTTTAAAGTTAGCTTATAAGCTTATAATCTTACTTGCTCCAAATCAGATCACAAACATTGATCTTGTGCAACTTTTAATTGTCTGCACATTAGTACAAGGTATTACACATAAACTTCTAATAATCTAACTTACTTTTAATTGAATATAATACATCAATAGTAATATTATATTGTGAAGAAAAAAATGCTTACCACAACCAAATCGCTATTACGTCCCGTCGCCACAGTGGCACCAAGCCACTGATATGACTTTCGGTCAATGAATTCATCCTTTGTATTGCGATTGTTACCTAGGGAAAGGATGGAACCAATTAGAAATATGCTAAAATGTAAATTTTTTAAATTGAAATGATTGCTGCAAATTTGAAAGCGTCGCTTAATAAAGACAAAAGACACGCAAAATCAACACAAAAGAAGAATACAAATTCATAATTGGGCGGAAATAAACAAAACTGAAGAAAAATGAAAAATTATCATCGGCATGCCGAAAATTTCATACACTTCATTTGTATATTGAACATCAGAAATATTTCGTATGAAGCCTGATCATTTCTATGGCAGATCTATAATTTATAATTATTCGATTTGACTGGAATATATTTGTTACAATAATTTAATGAGCAATAAAGTTTATGATCAAACAAATACTAATTAGCACGCTATGCTGGATATATGTTATAATAGTCTTATTCAGTTTCTTCGGACTTATATGGTATAAATTTAATAAATAAAATAAAAAAGTAATAAAAAGTATTTATGCCAACTCAAAACTAAGGGACCTTGATTATCGTTGCTAATCAAGAATATTAATGTATATACATGTTCTTCAACAGCATCGATTGAGATACTGCTTAAACTCATGGCAACAGCGGCCAAAATTAAAATGCCTTTTGTAGAGTATATAAAATTGCAACATTTGGAGGTACGAAAAAAAAAAAAAAAAGAAAAAGAAGAGAAAGAGAAAGAGAGCCCTAAAAATAATGAAAATAAAAATAATAACAGAACTGAAAGCAAACTAATTAAATTTTTACGAAATGAGGCACTTGGCAAATAATGGCATAATGGCCACTTCCGGTGGATGATTTATTATGATACAATATGCATAGGGTCGTGCGTACCTGAGGGTAGTTTTTCATAGATGAATTGTACTATTGTACTATGTACTACATATAATACTAAATATATATTCATAACATATATATTATGGTGGGTGCAATTTGTGTGAGGCGTTGATTGAAGTGGTTTGAAGCATTTGATTGAATGAATGATGACGATGATGACAGATGTTATAATATAATGAGTTGATTTTCATTGAGTAAGAAGCGATGATGATTGACCGTTTGTATGATTGAATTGCATGATGCTCGGTAATTAGAAATATAAATATTTTATATATTCTTTTGCAGCATCAACTGAGGTTTGTCAAGATTGCAATGATAAAAACAAGAAACGAAATTTATAATTTGATTTCTTTTTCTTTCTTTCTTCGAAATCAATAAATGTGATTTCATCGAAAATTCAAAAGAATTATTAAATATTTTACTAGACATTTTTTTTTTAATGATTAATTTATTAATAGTATGCAAATGACTAATGTGCACCATGACTCAGAAGTCTAAGGCATGTTTGCTGACTAAAGAGTTTGCTGGTGTTCATCATCAATATATGAATAAAGTGTTTGTTTATATTTTTGGGCAATGATCGTATATTATTAACAAACCTGCGAGCTGAATGAAGCATCTGTTGACTCCTTTTCATTGTTTATATATATATATATATATATATATATATATATATATATATTTTGTATATACATTTTTAGCAAGCATACGAGTTGAGTGAGCATTAAAACATTTTGTTAATAAGAGTTTAAGGTCTAGCTTAAATATGACAACACAGTTAATGGAGCACTTTGCATGAATTGTAATTTACGCATCTCACTTTTAGCTTGAGCTCAGCTCATCGACACAAATTCCCAGTTCTACGTCTTTTCATTCTCATTCCTTACAATATATATTATCATCTCGCAGTGCCTGTTTTTCAACCACATCCTCATGTCTCCAATTTGTGGATACACGCATTAGCAATAACCACTCCCAGCTCCATAAACACTATAAACTATAGCAGCATTCGCAATATGGAATTTGATATTTATGGCTAACGACTACTGTCGTATGCAAACCGAGATTACAATGGAGTGAAGGTATAACAGGTGTCCTCAATCTATACTTTAATATAATATCTATACTATACTTTATACTATACTATATGACTATATAATCAATCAACTATATACAGACATCAAGATGATCACAATGATCGTCATCAGCAACCAAGCGAAAAAATTGTTATTTACGCATCCGTTGTGGCCAAACAATAACGCTGGTTGAGAGACGCAGGAAGAACTACGGGCTTCCCGGGGTGGGCATTCTGGAGGTAGTTGAAGTAGCTTGGGTCGTTTATCGGTTCCGTATGTACATATGTATGTCTGAGTATTATTGACGAACTATGTGGGTGGGGTAGAACCTTGAAAATGGACGTCTGCTGTTTATTGTAAAGATCGATAGTTTATCAACTCCATTTGCGATTAGGGAAGTTCCTTGCACACAGGAACGACATAACATGATCAAAACAAAGAAAAACTATGTACAAAGAAGAAAGAAAACTTATCTTTGGGCAAACCGAAGATTTAACAACTCTACCAATTTTAGGCGACTTCATATTTGACAAGAGTTGGATTATATTATCGGACTTACAGGAATGTTTTAGTGCTGCGCATTGGCTGTATGTACATATATGCGAATATTTTAGCCACGCCTACTTTTGGGCGTTTCACAATGCATGCAAATATGAGTATACTCTTTGTCAGGGTATAAGCAATAATAATAATAATAATAATAATAATAATAATAATAATAATAAACGGTAGCCGTATACAATTTCTGCAGTTTTGCATATTGGCATATTCGCATTTTGCATACTAAAAACGCGAATGCACGCATGCGTGTGAGCCATAAATAGCTAATTGCATTTAGCATTGCACTTCTCACTGGCGCCAAAAAAATCTGAGACAAAGAGAAAGACAAAGACAAAGAGAAAGAGAAAGAGAAACTGAGAGTATCGGAGACACTGTTTTAATATTGCAGAAAGTCATTTGAGGGAGATCGCCAAGCAAAACAAATTGCTTTCGGCACTAAACTGGCGCCACACCAAAACCAAGAAGATAAACACCACGACCTAACTTATCCCGCGATACAAGTCCCAACACGAAAAAATCAGTAATCAAAAGTTTCAATTATTGACTATAATGACATTTAAATGGTGTATACCTTTCGAGTCGAATTTTATCAACTGGCAATCATCATCGTTCATTGTACACTTGAAGACAGCGCCAGCCTCAGCGACATTCTCCTGAAAATTGGATGTATCAAATTTCGGTGCGCCAACAATCAATCTGAAAAATATAAAAAATAAATAAATAAATTTGATATTTATTAGTTTGTATGTATATCGATAAATTTTTAAGAAGAATTCGCTTCAAATGTCGCTAAAAAATCTCAAGTTTCCTACTTTTCGCCTAACCAAAACTTCAATAATGGGAAGTTTTTGACTTGTTCTATGTATGACATACATTCACTGTATATCTGTGTGTGTGTGTGTGTGTATAAATGAATCTAACGTAATATTTAAATTAAACAGCACGCGTCAGGGTTGTGTGTGCAATGAACCAATTCCATAAAAGCCCCCCAAAACACACACACACACACACACACATAAAATCATATACAATGATGCTTAATCAAAATCAATACAAATCAATTAACAAGAGAATTAAACTAATTTTTGGCACACTGAATATTTGATACCCTAGCAAATTTGAACAATTTTCCATCGATCTTTGCTATATGTATGACATATATATATGTATGTACATATATGTATATAGCTGATGTAGTATGCACAGATACAATACATCAATTTTAATACATCCAAGTCGTATAAGATTTATGTAGATGACTATGTAGAGACTTTTCAATGAATTTCCAATGGTATTTCTTTGGTATTCCTATGGCTAATTAAACATTTAGTAGCTCGATCTGAATTCTAAAATGTCTGCAATAAAACCAAAGAATTATCCTATGCTAATAAAAAAAACAACAAGTTTTCTATCAGAATTGAATGCAAGATAATTTAGTTATCCAAGATATGATCTTATATCATTAGGTTTTCTATAGAGCTTTACAATTATAACACTTGGCATTGTATTCAATTTGACGCACCAACTGATGCTGATCAAGAAAATATATGCACTATATAAACTGTATGGCATCTACAACACAAACTTTCGTGATTTACAAGCCGTTGATCAAAGTTAATAAACTCTTGTACAAGAGTAGAACAGAAACAAAAAATTAGAATTATAAAAACATCGAATAAAGGCGAACAGCATAGCATAGGCGCCAAATAAAAAATGAACAAAAAAAAAAATAGAAAGAACAAAATAAAAAAGTGAAAGAAAAGAAAAAAAAAAAAAAACGTTGTTCGCTCGTGTCGATCGCATGGTGAAAATTGAAAATTAGTTTCAATTGTATTGGCGACATGGCAACTTGGACAATGCCTCAATTATATAGACAACAAATGGTCGAAATGGGCAGCAAGGCCGTATGGCTGAAAACAACATGGAAATCAACACATTAAAAAGTCAAAGAGAAAAAAAAAAGGCGCATCATGCATTACAAATTGAACAATATTAAACACATGGCCAACAATGTTGCAGCATTCAATGAATTACACACACACACAAACAGACACATAAGTGAATACACACAGTCTCACACACATACACATACATATGCGCTATTTGTATTTCTGTGAAAGTAATGGAAATTTAAGACGAAGGTATAAGGAAAAGTAATTTAACTGGAACTGTAATAGAGACAACAACAACAACAACAACAACAACGAATACGACTACGACAACAACAACAATAACAGAAATAAGAATAACAACAACGACATCGACAAGTTGTCGAAGTAGAAAAACGTTTGCCGCATCGCATATTGAATTCTAAATCAACATCGATCGCTCTTCGCTTTTTTTTTGTAGTTCAGTTTATTCACTGTAAAATACTTTGACGTTCATTTCATTGTTGTGTTGGTGTTGCTGTTGCTGTTGTCGTCGCAGCAACTGTAATAAAAATTATGTTAAAAATAAACTTTTTTTTTTCATTTCTGTATGTCTTTGCTGTTGCTGTTGTTGTTGTTCCTGTTGTTGTTTTTGTGGTACTTTTGTCTGTTGTGACCGAGGAAACGAGACGGATGCAAAACACATGCGCAACATCCGTTCGTCAGGATAGCGCAACACATGTGCATGTGCACAGTGGTCAACAAAATTGTATAGACACCTTGGCTGCATGTGCAAAATGAATTTTATTAATTATGAATATATAGTATACATATATATATATATATATATATATATATGAATATATAATATATTTATATATTATGAATATATAGTATATATATATATATATATATATATATATATGCATACATATATATGCATACATAAATTTAGCATAATTTACATTAAATGCCTATTAAAATTAAATCAAACAAATATTGAAAAAATATAGAAATTTGAGAATTATCAAAACAAAATAAAAAATTCAAAATACACAGATTATGGATTTTATATACATTTTTTTTTTATAAATTTTTTATATAATTTTTTTTTTATAACTAAGTCGTACTAACATTTCCTCCATTAATTATCTTGAAAAGTTACTGTCCAAGAATTTGTATTATTTTTTGAAAATTTGGAAATTTCTTGAATAAAAAGCTTTGTATAGTACTTTGTAAATCTTTGTGTATAAAGAGACTTCAACCATGTTTTTAACTACTTGTAAATACAAAGAAATTGAAAAACGAGAATTCAATAACTAAGAAATTTTGATGAAGATTTTCATCAAGATATTTGTCTGCATTAAAACATTCTACGCCCACTCTACGTTCTAGTGTATGCGTGTGTGTGTGAAGCTGCGCATTGACTTTCTCTTTGATTCCATACTTCCTTCACTGATTGACTTTTTGCTTGCCAAAGGGGGCCTTGACGGGGCGTGCAATGTAAATTAATGAAAATCACATGCACAGTGGCTGACAATTGTAAGCAGCTGAAATTGTTCTACTAACATTACTTAGCTAATATACAAGTATAGTTTAAGATGTTAATACTTTTTATATATACATATATATATATATATATACATATGTATATTTATACTCTTATAAGTGTATATTCATTTTGTGTAGAGGTTTTTACGAATAGTTGAACGAGTAATAAAGCTCGTTGAGCATTTAATGGTTAAAAACGACAATTACTTACATATGTATATTGTTGAGGGTTGATTACTTTTAGCACGCACTATAATTTATAAAAATTGCAAAGTCATTTAGCCGTCAGTCAAAGAGACAAACAGAAAAACAGAGCTACGACAATAGTTTTTATTTTGAGGGTCTTCAAGGGCCAAATACGAGGGCGTCTCTCAGCGTTAAATATGCAGCAGCTCACGCATTTTCACATTCTCACACTCACACACATACACACACACACACACTCACTCCCTAACTGTTTTATATTGGTTAGTTCGCTGCGGCGCAGCATGGCGCTGGGAAATAACTAACTGTTCACACGTGACGGACACGGCGCGCCGGCGCTGAAGAACGTGCAAGCCTACTTGCTGCCCCGTTTGTGCCTACGAATGTTCATTAAGCCGTTTACTGCCAATATACAATTGTATATATCTCTGTGTCTGTGTGTTTTTCCAGCTCCTTATTTAACACATTGACACTTTCGTATGGCAAATGAATAAAATACAGGAAACAAGCACTGAGGTCTATTTTGTCTGTCTCACTCTTACACTCTCTTTCACTCTGTCTCTCTCTCTCTCTCTCTCTCTCTCAGGCATAGGTCTATCAAGGACTTTTCGACTGCCCACATATTTTGTATGTGATCGGATCTTTATCTATATTTTTATCAGCGACACTCGACGCCGCAATCAAGCGGCAATTAAACTATCGACTCAACGGCAGGCAGACAGGGAAGTGTACAGAAAACGGGACAGAGACTGCCATGAGAGTTTGCAGTCAGACAACTGACAATGGGTAACGGGCACCGGGCACCAGGCAACGGGGCAAACGTGCAACGTGCAACTGGCAACTGGCAACTGGTAGCAAAATGCCAAAGTGTATAAAAGTACAGTAAATATTTGAAATCAATTACATTCCATTGTCTCTACCACGAGCTGCTCGTTCTGCTGCCGTTTTACAACCACAACAAAATGCAGACTGCAACAGCTGGCAAATAATTTTGAAATGCAAGTAGCACCACAGTTTCTAGGCAGTTACTTTAATTATATCAATCTTATATATATATATGTACTATATGCTATCAAACATATATTTATGATATATACTAAAGGAACAATAAGGAAAATTTATCAATGTCTGTCAATATCTAGTTTAAAGCTTGATTTGACAAGTTGAATGTTAAAGATACAAATACAGATCTTGTCTAATAACTTCCTCTCTTTCACTATCTTCCCATCTCACTCTCACTCTCTCTGTTTGCCCCTCATGCTGTCAACCCTATATGACTTGTAGACCGCCAAGGAAATCATTGTATATGGAGCACTGAGAATGAGGTTAAGCTAATGAGCGAAACGATAATTTATAAGGAAATCTGTGTGAATCTTCTATATATATATATATATATAGCGTGGACAGCGGTAAGGAGCCACCGGCCACCGGCTATCGGCTTATCAACAGCAACAACATGTTAGGCAATGTTAACGGTTGAAAGATGCTGCATCAACTGTTGATGACTTATTTGGCCAATTGGGTGAAACGGAATATGTTGGCCAACCTTGTGCTGAACACTTGACCGTAAATAGCACAAGCGCAGCTTTTAACTGTGTCAGCCGCACAAAGCAGATACATACAGCTGCATCTACAGATATAGATATAGCTACAGATACAGATACAGATACATTTACAGATATAGACAGAGCACACATATATATACATACATATACATAAATGAGATACAATAAGCAGAAGAAACAAAAGTAGCAATTGCATTCACGCAACTTTATGATACTCATCCTTTACTTTACTCTATGATAAACTCTTGACATCAAATATCTTTAAAATTATGCAAGCCATTGGTTTATCAGAGTTTTCATGGGTTCCTATAACACTAGATTTTACATATGGCATCTCTAGCATTTCAAAGCATTACAATGTGTACATAGAAACACACAGATAGAGAGAGTTTATGGAAGACAGAGCAAGACATAATGAAAAAATATGTATGATATATAAAGTTTATGTCTACTTTTCATTTCATGCATGCAATATAGCCTTTAAATAAATTTAGCTACAGGGTATACACATACTTTTTGCAATTGCTGTTGTGTGTTATGTGTGTTTCAATAGCCAAGAGACAAGCGACAAAAGCGCTTTAGGGCAAACCACAGTGGCCAATGTATTTTACCGTATTAACAATAACCACAACTAGTTACAGACAATGCCAAACCATTCCCCTTTACCTCCAGCCACTCAATCCACACTGCCTACTATGCTCCACTATGTTCACATTCATTCGCTCTCTCTCTCTCTCTCTCTCTCTTTAACACACATACACACTGCCTTCATTTGGTGTATCTTTTGTTTACGCACATTTTACACACAATTATATGCATTGTATTAAAGCAGCAAAAGAAGTCAGGTAATTTTCAGCTTTTAGTGCACTTAAGATCACTCTCAAAACATTGAGTGGGTGTAGGGGGTGAGGTTCGACACACATACACATACATGTATATTACTATAAATGACTGTTGGGTGTTGAGTAACTTCTCAACAAACAGAAAGACAAATAAATATGTGTTAATTTGAAGTCAAGCCAAAAACCAAGACCCCCAACAATAGTTGTTATAGTTTTACTTCTTTTTTACATACTCTTACAAGGCTATATTCACTTTGTTTAACAGTTTGCAATGCCTAGAAGATATGATAGACAGTCCCGATAAAATACAAATGTGTTCAGTCGATTATCTCTCTCTCTTCTCTCTGTTCCCAAACAATTTCTCAAAGGTAGCTGCAAAACTCTATTGGATCAATATTGTATATAGCTGTTAGAAACAATCAATATAATCTCTCAGTCATAGAGACTTTGCATTGTCAAAAGCAGCATATTAATCTAAATAAATTCTGTTCTAATAACATAATATATAGCTGCCAGTCTTGGATCTCCAATTCATCTATACTTTAAAAAAATAAAAATTAAAAACCTATCCTAATATATATTATATAGCTGCCAATTCTGAATCCCCAAATCGCCTTTACTGCAACTTTAAGCATAACAACAAAAAAAAAATTAAATATAGTATAATTTTGACGCACCCTTTAAATAGGCACTCGAGGCAAATAATACGACTCGTGCCTGATAATTGCGGTGGGAACGATCATCGGTACGATTATAATTTTAGCTACCGAGTTAAACCTTGATTATGATTAAGATTTTATGGGAATGCTTTGTACTTGAACTTTTGCAGTCCATCTATCGATCCATGGCATTTAATCTTAATTTAAATGCACAATAAATACATTTCAACCACAATAAATTATTTACAAAGTTATGTTAAATAAAAAAACAGCAAATAAATAAAAATCATCTGTCTATATAAATGAATAAATACATATGTATATTTTCTTGTGGTCGAGTAGAACCACAATTATTTCATATATACATAGAGTTACACATAGAGTATTTAAAAGTCTTCGTATATTGTTTAGCCTAGATACTTGCTGCACAGCATCTATGTATGTATATTTGTAGCTGTGTCTATATCTGTATCTGTAGCTATATTTTGTATCTGTAAATGTAGCTTTATCTGTATCTGTATCTGTATCTTTGCCTCTATTTGTGTTGTTCTCCAAGCAAATATACAATTCGCTTTTTGTGCTCTTTGTTTATCAATGTATTTATTGAATTGTAAACATTTGAACATTGCATTTAAATAACTTTTGTTGCTGTTTGTTAACGTAAAATCATTGGTAGCATTTAAGTACACTTATGTAAAGTCACATGTCACATTAAAGTCACTTCATGCTCAAGTCAAAATCAATTCTTACTTATCACTCCGACATTTATTATACTCCAGATAAAAAAAAAAAAAAAAAAGAACAATTTGGATTTTCACAATGTCTTTAACCTAAGAGAGAACGATAAAGATAAATAATAACATATCTCAAGTTTAAAAGCAACCCTGCGCTGCACTGCGCATCATTCTTCTTCATCAGCATCAGAGCTGTCACTTATCTTTTCGTCTTCTTTATACCCAGCATCCATAATGTATAAGGGTATAAATGATGACAATGATGACTTTGGTGACATATGGTATACCATATTATATATTTAACAGATTTACATTTATTTTACTTAAACTTTCAAAGATCAGAATAAATTAATGCTATGCGTCTGTTTCTAGATCACTCTGCGACTATATAAAGTAATAGTCATCAAATTTTTTGCATAATTCTTCTAATAATTTCTAACAGATCAAGTTTCTTTTAGTTTTTTTTTGCATTGCATATAGGAATCAAATACAATTTGCAAGAAATGTAGAGCAGTTTTTCATATGCCAAACTAACAATAAAAACAAAATAGAATTTAAGTGCTCTATGCCTATATTGTTATTATATGATGAGACAATCTGAGCTCACGGCGTTCATGTACTATCGGAGAAAAATTTACTTAAATATAATATTATAATTAATATAAAATATAATTGTGTATAAAAAACGCATATAAATATTTTATAGATCGTGTAATTGTTTTTAGACAACAACAACAAATAAATATAATTCATATAAACAGATGTGACGATCCTGGAGACTATTAGAGCTGGAGACTCCAATCACCCGCATCGCCTCTTGTAACCGAATATGTTATGCAACTTGCAAATTTTTGCACATGAGTGCCGGGTATCTCACAGTCGGGTACACTTAAATGTAGCTTTTGAAATTTGTTTTTTTTTTAAGATTATTCAACACATCGTATGAATCGTGGCATACCCGAAAACTATATATATTCTTGTGCTGTATCAATAGCTTTTCAGTTTGATCAAGATCGCATTAAATCGTTCTTGTAGCTGATAATTCTAGGGTATTATTCAGTCAGTCGAATGCGCCATATAACTTTCTTTATTTGTTCTCTTATTAAGTAGATAAACTTTTAACTAACGACTGGCCGATAATTAAGAGTTAACTCAGACTTGAGACCTTGAGCACCTTAACTATGCGAGAAGTCTTTAGTCTCGATGTCGACTAACCGGCTCTAAGTTCTATATAGAAACCCTAGCATAAACAAAAAAGAAAAGCACTTCAAGCAATAAATATGCACATATGTATGTATAAAAACATACATACATATATCGAATGTATACACAGATATGTATATACATACTCGTATATATAGTGATCAGTATCTCTTAATTGTAGCTATCTCTTTCTATCCAAAAACAAGACAGAAAGCTAAGAACATTTTAAGCAAGAACGTTAAGCAAGCTTTCAAATTCCTAACCGACCGATTGTTGTTGTGTGTCAAAATAAATGTTCGAAGTTGTTGATTTTAATGAAGAATATACCATATATACTTTGTATGATCTGACACGCCTTCCTATGGGTGTTACAACGTTCTAGTCAAAATTTATATGCTCGCTTGAGAAGTATAAAACTTTTTTTTTTTTTAAAAAAAAAAAGAGACAGATTACTTTTCTCTGTTCTTCGTGATGAAAACGTAAAACCCGAAACAATGTATACGAGACTCGTAGTCGCATGAGAGTCAATCGTGAATGAATATTTTTAATCTCACGGCTGAAGTCATAATCGAAATATGTAAATATACATATGTATATAGTATGTTTGTCTGCCTATGTGTATACTTGATAAACACATATTGAAATATGGTAAAAGTTTGCCCAATTTCGGACTCTTGCAAAATAAATATTGCCTTAAAGGGTTAACAGCAGCAGAAGAAGAACGAACTATGGTAAATATATTCGTTAATCGCTGTGTCTTTATATACAAGTCGGCAAAATCTCAACTGTTTGTCTCCTCTCACTTCTTTGTGTATCTGTGTACATATATAAATTTTTTGCTCTATGTATGGTATATGCACAACTAAATAATGTTGGCATGCGGACTGTATCACGGGCTCGTATCTCTCAACTCAACTTAGCGCAGTAAAGCTCAGCTCATCAGCAGTTGAACGTGCGAAAAGCCAAATGTCTAACAAAGGCATTGGCATCTTAACATCTGAAAGTTATATGAATGCGAGCAAGAAAACAAAGATTTTACACTCTGGCAAATTTTTATTCATTTTCATTAATTTTTCACCGATCACTTCTTTATGATATAGTAGTTCGATATTGATCAAGAACATTTGATTAAAATGGTAAATGTACATTAAGAAAATGCAATTTTTTAATAGTGGCAATAGTAATATCATCCGATCTGCCATATTAACTATCTATTTAAATATATATATATATATATATATATATATATATATGTTATAGTTATCTGATCTGCATTTCCGTACAATAAAAAATAACTAGCTACTGCAATACATAATTTATATATAAATATACTTTAATGGGATCTCCAAATGTATTTGTCGCAGTATATAACATCCTTTTAAGCAAAATTGATATACCTTTAACAGGGTATAAAATGGGTGCGAATTCAATGAATATGAGAGTGTGAGAGTTGTACTATGTATGAGAGTGAAATAAACTGTTGCCGGTTGATTAACACACTACACGATGCTGCGCGAACGGTTCCCGTTCCCGTTGAGGAACTTTCAAAGTTCAATAGGCTATCGGACGGACTTGAGAATGCGAATTAGAATGGGCATGAAGACATGAGAGCATGAAGACAAGACAAGACAAGGCAAGAATAAGCGGACAAGATGAGCTCAAGTTGAGCGGTAGAGGTAGGACATACATACACATATGTACATACAAATATGTAAGAAACTCTGTAACATAGGAAAGCTTAAGAATATCTCTTCCCAATTTTCCATGGGTCAGCTGCATTCAACTAATAATAGTTCCGGTTCAAAGTCCAAATGTTCCATTTTATAGCCACAGCGCATACGAGATACATGCACATATGCTCACAGACAGATAGACAGACATCAGATCTACATATAGATGGACTATATTTATATATGCATGGTACATACATATATGTTTATATACATATATATAGTGCAATAGGACACGCTGTTGGACATAAATATTCAGAGTCAGCGGCGAGCATCAGTTTTAGCTTCACCTCGGCCTCTTATTGAAATTTATGGCATTTAGGAGTTTTATGGTGTTGACATAAGACCCGCGACAGTTATGGCACAAAATGTGGCAATAACAACATTGATAGTATTATAGTGTAAGACATGAATACTTCCACAATGTCTAATATGGATTCTACGGTGAATGCAGATACATATATCTATATATATATATATATGTATATATATATAATTTTTCAAATTTTCAATCGAAATTAAATATTTGCTATGATAAGAGATCCGACTCGTGCCACATATGTACATATATAGAGCAAATGATAATATAAATTGCTTTATTAAGTATTGAATTGTTTCGTTCATAAAGCAATCGGATTTATGTAGACTCTTAAGAAGCATCAGCTGTACTTATGAGAAGAATTATCAGTCTTCAAAGTTAATTTTTTGTTTGATATTCGTAGTATGATGCAGGGCGACACAGAGACAGTAGAAAAGTCAAAAAAAAGAATTTAAATGTGTTTGTGAATGTGTGTGTATGTGTCAGTGTGTGTCTGTCGTAATTTCCACATTTCATTGTAGCTATGTCATTATTTCTGCAGTTCCGACAGTGAGTGATAAGGGACAATCACTTAAGCATATTACAAGCGTCATATCTGCTATCAGCTCTCATTGAAAACCGAGACTTTGTATGCATAACTTTTTAGTTTCATCAGCTATACGCTCAAAAATTACAGGATTTCGATTTATAATAACTTTAATATATTTACTGAATTTGATGGACAATTATAGGGACAATTATAGGATATACATACGAACTATAAGATAAATTATCCCATTTCTTTTTTGTTTTTTACACTTTGAGAACGTGGGAACCGGGTATCTTAAAGTCAAGCAATTTTGGGTGTAGCTCGTAGCTTAATTTTTTTGCTTCTTGTTTAGTGATACACTTAACGTAGAGATATATGTCTGTCTGTCTTGCTTCATTGTTTCCGGTTGTGCGTACGCTCCCTATTCTGATATTGAAATTATTGAAATTTATGCTCACAGTTATAAATGGTACATACATATGTATATATGTATGTGTGTGTGTGTGTATGTATGTTGTACATGAAGAAGACTGCCAAACTAAAGGCCAATGAAGTAATATTATGTTGCATGAGATACACTAAAAGTGTTCTAGGTTTACTTGGATCTTTATAGAATCAAGACCCAACAAAATGTATAAAAACATATCACAATGGCAGCATAGCATAGTTTGATGTTCTCATTGTGGTCCGATTTACATTTTGCGCCCGCGCGCCCGTGCCAATATCGTTAATAACGATGACGGCGCACGGGCGGAAACGAATATCCAAAAATAGCAAACGATTGCACGACAAGCTTTCGGCTGCCTTCGGTCATTTCGTTTGTGATACTAAAAAAGATTTCATTTAATTTTTTTTTTTTTTTTTGGAGTGAAAACAGATGAACAGATGTATTTGCTAATTTCGATTTGGATGTGAATGCTGATCACGAATATATATAGTTTATGGAAGCGCAGCTACGCCAACTTTATAATTATTTGCTTAAACTACTTTCAGTAAAAATCGGAGCATGACTTTCAAAAGTAGAAAACAGGTATGCCGGAGGTTTACGGAAGTTAAAATTGAAGACTAGAAATCAGTGATTTACGTAGGACTGTTTTAGGGGTTCAACTTAAAAGTTAAAAATGAGTTACGTACGCAAGAGTATTTTGGGAGTTCATCTTAAATTGCAGCAGGGCCTATCAGAATTAAATTTCGAGAATAGAAATTCTATGGCGTACGCAGAAGAACTACAGAAGTTAAAGTCTTCACTAAGCTATTTTTTAGACAATATTTTTGTTTTAAATTATAGATGAAGCTATTCATCCAGCCCACGTTACAGCTACCCTAACCCCTCTACCTCCCTCTACCATACTGCGCCACTGCTGGAAATACTTTGAACTTGAAATTCTTGGCGTTGCCTTGAAAACTCTAAGATAGTAATATAAATGGGAACTTAATTATTTCCTCAAACAAGTTTCAAAAGTCAATTTTATCGATAGATTACTGTACACACCACATAATATTAGCAAAGAGATGTATTATTATTTTGTTTGTTTGTTTGTTTATTTCTTGTTTTGGGCAATGATAAAAATGTTTGTTTACTTACGAATTGAAGTTGGTGATGTCGTTGCGTGCCTTATGCAGGGATATGCTAAAACCGAACATGGAATTGCTTACTTGTCGATGCCTCACATAACTTGGCAGATCGATGTTGTAAGCGTGCGTTAACTGGTCACGGCTGCAGTATAGCGTCATCATAACCAACAGCAGCACCAGTTTCAACGGCATGCAACTCCATATGCAAATCATGTTGTTGCCGTTGTCGTTGTCGTTCTCGTCGTCGTCGTCGTCGTTGTTGTTATTTTTGTTTTGGTTTGTTCTCCTTGATGTTGGCTTTCTCTCTCTCACTCTCTCTCTCTCTCTCTATTGTACACGTTATTCTAATAACTTTGTTATTATTGTTGTTCGATGTTTATAATTTTTGGCACTTTTATTGCATTTTCTTCGCTTGTTGTTGTTGTTGTTGTTGCACTGAACTGTGTTTCAAACTGTTGATAAAATCAAACATAAAACGTTGCAAATCTCGCATATGGTGAATGCGAGACGCCCACGCCTTAACGTACACACACACACACACACACACACACATACAAATGTAGCGTAGTTATATATTTATTTTATTTGATGTCTGCAACCTTGGCCGCAATGTTTCAACAGCAACAAAAAAAAAATTTAAGAAAACGCTCAGCTCAGCTCAGCGAAATTAAAAAGCAGCCGACCTCACACATATACACACACACACATACACCATACATAAGAGGTATATGCATATATATATATATATATATATATGTTCACAATTGAAAATCAAGTTTTTGGACAGAATTTTATTTATTTTTTTTTTGTCGTTTTGTTTTTTTTTTTTTTTTGGCATTTTATTGTTTATCGCTGCTTTTCTCACTGTTGCCACAATATTTGTCTTGTTTATTTATGCGCTTAGTTTTTTTTTTTTTTTTGCTTGTTATTCTTTTGCATACCTCTGCTGAGAGTATATTTATTTTAGCCATAAGTTTGACAAACTCTATATATTATTTGTAGATTTAAATCATCGTCATATCAAATTTTGATCGATCAACTGTTGCTAGCAATCTTCAGTGTATTATTCTACTACTTCCGTCGGAAATGCAAAATTGCAGAGTGTAATAAATTATTCAACAAATTTTTGACAATTTTGTTTAATTCAAATTTCTATTGTTTTTCAAGTAAAAAGTTTTGCTTGCGCTGCCTTTAAAGTATATTAAATGTTTCGGTGAATAATTTTATCTTAATTACTTCATTTGGCAAAGCTCTCCGCATGCCGTACTACAAAAAAAAAAATATCACGATAGCAGCCGTAGAACTTGTTCTTCGCACAGATGACGTAACAAAAGACGCGATATACCGCACAGCATACAGCATACAGTAAAAATTGTTGAACAGGTTACTCAAAAAAACAAAAAAAAAAAAACAAATTAGAAATGACGAATGGCAGATTAGACAAGACACAAACCACAGAAGAGCGCAACAAAACAAAAAATTGCATTGCAAATGTAATATGTATGTATTTTCATAAGTATGTATGTATGTATGTATCTATGTATCTTTGTATCTATAGATCTATGGATCTATGCGCCGGTGTAAGTGTAGGCGTTGGCGTTGGCGTTAGCATTAGCGTTGGCAGCACTATAACGCAGTTAGCATTTAACAAGTGGGCAACATGCACATATTGCATATACATATGTATGTATCTATGTATATGTATGTATGTGTATGTGTTAGTATGCTTGTATGCGTGGGCGCCATAGCGACAAATTCAAATTCATTGATGCCTGTCATTCATTGAACGCTGCACAGTCATACAGAAAGTAAAAACAAGCAAACAACGATACAAATTTCGCTCGCTCGCTCGCTCGCTCGCCGACATTTTTATACACTTTCTCTGCAAGCATAAACTTGATTTTAGAATGATCGTCATGTAAGATGAATGTGATATTTAAACTTGAAGCAGTAACAAAACATTTATGAGAAAGTTTAAACAATGATCAAGAATATATATAGTAATATATAGTGTCTGCCAAACTCGAATTCTATGTGTAAAAGATCAACAGCAAGTGTATAACAATAAGAGAAAATATTAAAGTTTAAACGAAAAATATAGTCAACAATTTTGGACTCTCAAGATACTCTATGATCCAGAAAACAAAACACAAAATTCGCAGAAAAAATAAAAGAAAAAAAATCTTTCTACTTTAAAAGTGTTTTAAATCTGTTGAAGCGATCATCA
This sequence comes from Zaprionus obscuricornis, assembly GCA_037044475.1. Taxonomy (NCBI): domain Eukaryota; kingdom Metazoa; phylum Arthropoda; class Insecta; order Diptera; family Drosophilidae; genus Zaprionus; species Zaprionus obscuricornis. The sequence goes on from JBAMBR010001800.1 coordinate 29,592, forward strand.
AGCTAGTCATCAAGTCATTATAATATGATCAATGATCATTTAAATATTAAAATAAAATAGAAGTAAGAAAACTTTCTTGAAATCTGAAATCTAGCATCTTTATACTATTGTCAATGATGTCAACTATATATTCTACCAATCACATATGTATGTATGTATGTATGTATGGCCCATAAATTTCCTATAGTCGGAAAAAGTTATTATATTCTCGTAGCCTATGACGCTACCGGGTATGGAATTAAATTGCGCTACCGAGCGCGCCATATGGCCAATGAAACTCAATTGAACAACGCAACTCAAGACACTAATTCATATAAACAAAACGTATGTACATACATATATACATACATATGTACATACACACATATGTACAAGTATATATGGGCATATGCACATTTGATGTACATATGTATTTATGTATGAATTTGCATGGTAACACATTAATATGCTAAACATGGTTTGTGCCTGTGCTAATAAAACCGTTAAATTGACGAACATTACGAGAATTGCAAACTTGATGCGTTCCTTATTTTGTTTAAATTTACTGTTAAATGCCGAAAAGCACAAAATTGCAGCGTCATAGTAAAGAAACAGAAATATATATATGTATGTACATGTGTGTAAATATATATATGAGTATATATATGTATATGTATATTTATGTACATATACATATACACAGAGTTAATACACGCGATCGTTTTTCTAAAAATAAATATGTCTGAGAAAGTGTGACAGAGCAAGTGTGAGAGCGAAAGAGATCGTGAGAGAGAGAGAGAGAGAGAGAGAGAGAGTGAGTGAGTGAGTGAGTGAGGTTAAAAGAGCGCATAGTAGAATTGAGGGCTAAATGCTAGAATTGCCGATCCCTGCGACTCGATCCCTCGCATCTTCCATTCAACCAAGATTGTTCACAGATATATAGAGATACGTACATACATATACATATGTATAAGCACACATATGCAAAAGACTATATATACAAAGTGGCAAGGCATTAGTCAGCGTGTCTATTTTTAAAAACTAAACATCTTCGGATAAATATGCCTCGATGTGCATTTGAATCTCCACATACTAGCTCTTGATGATTGTCCCAAGAGTCAAGGTGCTCTGCTTTCCAGCTTCAAATAAACTAACAGCTGACACTTACAAAATTCTCTACAAATTTTAAAGCAAGAAATAGCAAAAAAATTTATTGTTGGCGTAGCGATGATTTCATACTTTCGTCTATTGCTATGCTATGCTGATTAAGAATATATATTTATATATATGTATATATACATATATATATATATATCATCAGCATCAGCAACTAGTACATATGTATCTGTGTGTCTGTGTGTGTATGGTTATAATTTTCAATTATAATTATATATAATTTTGTTTTTTTTTTTATTATGATTATGAAATCATTTTTTATTATTTTTATTTTTTATTTTTCACTTTCATTTATTGCACAAAATAACACAAAAAAAAAAATAGAAATATTAAAAATAATTCATAAGATAATTCACGAGTTATTTATTTCAGTTTTTGCATCATCGAAAATCGTTTTTTTTTTATTTTTATTTTTATTATATTATTTCATTTTTTAGATGTTTGTTTTGATTTTTTACTTTTGTATTTGTTTTTGATGTTATTTTTTTTTTGTTTTGAGGCCATGCGACGCTTTAGAACGCCTTAAAATTTGAACAACAACTGTTTGAAAAGTGTCTCAATCAAAATGTGTGTAAAAATATATAGATATATATATATATATATATACGAGTATATAAAAGAATAACAAAAAGTTGAGGCAAACATGGCAAATGTATCTGTAAGATACATATGTCTCAATGTAGCAGTATCTGTAGCTATCGCTATCTGTCAATGTATTGGAGTAGTACCTGTGGTACGTGCTCACATTAGCCCCAAAGCCAGAGCAGGGTCGCCTACTCACAACCCAACACACACACAATACGATACGAAAAAGACTACAGAGAGCAAAGATATATATATATATGTATGTGTTGTATAAGAAAACAAGAGCGAGAGTGAAGAATGAAGAGTGAGTAGTGAGGAGTGAACAGCAAACAGTGAGAGCAAAATGATCTCAATACGTTGAAACGTAGAAACATAAGAAAAAAAACAAAAACACAATATTGATAGAAGAGACAAGATTATATTAACTAACAGATTGGTAAATTGTGCTTGAATTTCGGCTGCTGTCTGTGTGGGTTGCATATCTTTTGTTGTTGTTACTGTTGTTATTGTTGTTGTTGTTGTTGCTATTGTTGCTGTTAGCGAGCATTTGAATGTAATATTCGCCAAGTTTTTGTTTCCTCTGTTTTGTTTCTTCTGGCCAAAAGAAAAATAAACACACACAGCATTAATTTTTTTTTTTTTTTTTTGGTTTTTGATGTGTCATCTCTGTATAAATTATGCACATTATGTATATATATACATTTTTTTTTTGTATACATATACAAATTATATAAAAAGCAAAGCAACGCCCACGCACACCCCAATGGCCAAAAAAAAAAAAAAAAAAAAACATTTGCAGGTGGGACGCAAAGTTCTCAAAATATATGAATATATATTTTATATTTCATAGATAGATATTTCACAGAATCAATCAAATTTAATTCAAAATTCAATTTAACGTTTCTTTATACGCATTGCGTATACGCAATGTGCTAGCTACATGTGACTCTATGTATGCATGTATATGTATTTGTATGTATGTATGTATGCATGTGTGTGTGTTGTAGACATTTGCTTGTACAATTAAGAAGCTTAACTCGATCTCAAGTCTGATGGAATGCTGTCGCATTTCCTTGTCTCAAAATAAACAATTGTTTGAGACGAAATACAAGTACTCAATAATTTTTTTTTTTTTTTTTATTGTTTTTCGTAGACATATTATATTTATATAGATCTATACATTTATATGTTATATTTATGTTATATTTATATGTATGTACATATACACATAGTATTGAGATCGACCGCGCGAAATGATCATTTTGAAGATCTGATATTTCAAATTGTGGAGAAAAAAAACAAAAAAAAAAGAAACAACAAACAAATAACTTGAGCAATAGAATTGAGAACAGATGCTGTTGTAGTAAAGAAATAATTGATTGTAGTATGTTCGTTGAGATTGTAATTTAGATGCACTGTTCTTAATTATCAGTCTTTAACACATGCTCATATATGTATATATATTCACACACATGCACAGAAAAAAAATATATAAATATTTAGCGAACTCTCATACCAATAATTAAATTATACTCAATTTTTTATTTTTTTTAATGAGAACAAATTTCAATATCAAAAAGTCTTCGTAACGAACTTTTGGTTTTTGCTTTAGCTCGGAACCAAAAACGATCGCCGGTCGCCGCAACAAGAACAGAGCGCGCGCACACAACTATCTGCTTACTCTTAACGCGACCGAATAAAATTACTTGAAGTCATGAACATAGCTCATAGTTCGCGGGTTCGCCAACGGCTTTCCGTCGGCTGATATATTTTTGTCAAGGTGGCATCGCAAACTACAAGCAGTTATCGATTATTAATCAGCATTTATATCAATCGATTTATCAATTGCTTTATTTTCGTTCCTTTTTTAAGTTTAATAAGTTTTATTTAAATATATATAACTTTGATAATATGACAAATGAAAAGCAAAATAACAAATAATAACATTGATATATTTATTCATTTAATAATGTCCGTGGGTGGAGATGCCACACTTTTCAATTAATATTGCTGTGCTGTTAGCTCACAATGGTGCTGTTATTTTTCAGTTAGATTTCAGATTAACAGAATTCAAATTTTATTTTATTTCAAATTTTATCATTTATTTCTATAACATTTATTTACAATTACAATTGTGATATATTTCAAAATAAATACTTAAACATATGTAAATTAAATGAATAATGCAACAATTATTAACTAATCTATTTCTAAGCATCTATAACAGTGCGCTGTTATTAACATTACAGCATTATGTTAAGCTTTGTTGATTACCTTTGTTTTCAGTGTGTGCGTGTGTATGTGTGTTTGTAATCACATGCATGTGTTCTTTTTAGTCAGTTGGTCAAATCAGTTTGTTTAAAGTGGACTTTATATTTTATTGTTGGTCCTCTCAGTGCTCCAATTACAAAGCACAAGTGCAAGACACAAGTGCAACTGGCCAACAAGCAGAGTAAAATAATCAACAGGAAAATAAAAATGAATACGCAATCGGAAAATGATAAGAATGCAAAGCCCATTGTAAAGGAAATTATAAATCCTGGCAAGAAATACATTGAACTCAAGTCTGGCACTAGAGTAAGTAGAACATTGTAATAGAACCTGAACAGGCAACAGTTGTGTAGTTGCACACACACACACACACATGCAATTGAAAGCGCAACTAGGCCAAGGACAGAAAGAGATACCTGGGCATAGATTCTAATGACATAGAACATGAAGTAGAGTTAAATACTCATCATATATATATATATATTTTGCATATTTGACAGGTTAAATTCCATTTCCAAACGCGTCGAATCAACGATGTGCGGATCATCGATGATAGCAAAAAGATGGGCAAACCCATGGAGCTGGTGCTGGGCAAGAAATTTAAACTGGAAGTTTGGGAAGTAATTGTGCAGAAAATGTCACTCAACGAGGTCGCCAAGTTCACTGTACATAAGTCGGTAAGGTATTTTTATTTATATTCCACTTCCACCCCTTCCCGGCAGCCAGCAACCTTCCTCCCGTAACCTTCATTGACCCATAATCCAATTGGAATTCAACGTCTGCGCATTGCTCCAGAAACACAAGAGATCATCACAAACAACTAACATTACCACCAATAACTAGGTCATTCACTTGTGGTGCAGTTTCCCCAACTGGTACAATTTGGAATAAACTAAAGGGTTGTGTTTCCTCATGTCCTAATTTCCAAGAAATGAAGAAATGGGAAAGGGCACGGGGATAGGGAAAGGATTAGAATTAGAATATTCTACAAATCTCTCTGCTCTGTCACATGTTGCCTCTCAACTTATTTCTTCATATTATATTTTACAGCTCTGTGCCCAATATCCATTTATATCGAAAACTCTGAGGGACATTGGCAAGAAATCGGAGGAGCGTCGTCACTGTTGTGGCATGACCTTACAGAACGAAGGCATGGGCTATGAAGATCTTGATGATTTGCTACAACATCCCATCGATTTGCAATTCATCATTGAACTCATCTCCATTGAACTACCAGAGCAATACGAAAAGGAACGCTGGCAAATGTCCGACAATGAAAAGATGCTTGCGGCACATAATCTACGGGAACGTGGCAATCATCATTATAAACTCTTAGAATATGGCAAAGCTGAGATCTGTTATCGTGATGCTGTTGGTATGATAGAGCAGCTAATGCTCAAAGAGAAACCACATGATGATGAATGGTTGGAATTGGCTAAATTTAAGGCACCATTGCTATTAAATTATGCACAATGCCGTCTAATTGCTGGTGACTTTTATGCTGTCATTGAGCATTGCAATGAGGTGTTGACATTGGATCCCCGCAATGTTAAGGCATTATTTCGTCGTGCCAAGGCGCATTCTGGTGCATGGAATCCGTGTCAGGCACGACGCGATTTTCTCGATGCATTAAGTTTGGATGCCACATTAAAGACAACAGTGGCACGAGAATTAAAACTAATCGAAGAGCAGCAGCACGAGCGCAATGTCCAGGATCGTATTCATATGCAGAAACTATTTTAGAATATAAGCTGTGCAAATGTATTTCTCATTCTGCTCATCTATTGCAGTAATTATTATGGTCAACATTAAGAGACAACGTATGAGAGGAATACAAAGAGAGAGAAAGAGAAAGAGAAAAAAAAATGAAAATACCAATGAAACATATGAAATTTTTATGTCTAAACAATTTGAAAGTATTTCAAAAAAAAAAAAAAAATTGTATTTTATAATTTTATTATTGATGAAAAAGTCATTTGGAGAATAACGGTTTCGATGCAACTCAAACAACATTAAGATCAACATTTTCGAATCGTTCTATATGTATAAACTATAAATCATATATAGACTATATATTATATATCATATATTGCAAAGATGTGCTAGCAAAACATGCGCCTCGAAATAGTAAAAAATAAATTAAATACTAAATATAAATATAAATTATAAATGTAATCGTGATTGTGATTGTGACTTTAACTGTAACTGTAACTATATATATCTGTATGACTATAGCTATAACTATAACAATAACAATATAAATACTATATATATATATAAATATCCTTTTATGTTGCATATATATATATATATATATATATATATATATATACAAATTCAAATATTTAGTTATAAGTTTTTAGTTAATGAACGATAAATGTCTAATAAAACTTATTCCTAGTTGTTGTCGATATATATATATATATATGTTATGTATATATATTTACACTTTGCAATTTGCATTAACAGAAAATCAGAAAACAGTAGAAATAATAATTATTATTTATTATCTGAAAGGCTTCACAGGCCCCATAGAATCTATATAAATATATTCTTAATCAACATCCATATATGCATCTCTATTTGTTCGAACTTCTTGAAACTTGACATATATACTCCCTGTGACCATAAGCTGTATATAAATCACAATGGGCTGCAGTGTACTACTATATTATATAGCTGTTATACGAAATTGATTCTTTATGTAGAAAACTATTTTATTTGTCCAGCTATGCGGCTGCAACTTATAGTATTTGCATTTTGTGGCGACTGCCGCATGTCATCCAAATTGTATGCAAATCGGAGAAATACATATGAATGTATATCATCATATAGCTGCCATAGAAACTATTGCATAAAAATTGAGATTTTTCAAGAGTATAAAATCATTGGGGCATGACAATATCTATGAAAAAATTTCAGCTTCTATGAAAGTTGAGAAACTTCTCAACGATACTACAAGTAAAACGTCAATATTTAACGAGAGCAATTAGCTAGATAATATAATTTAATATAATATTAATATTAATATATATATATACAGACATGATTATATAAATAGTACATAAATAGAGTTTAGGGTTACGAGTTCAACTAATAACATTAAATTTTAAAGTAAATTCCATCTATCGAGCGCAATGTCACCAAGTTATCAATTTTAAATTGTAAGATTGGAAATGTTAGATTAGAGACGCCACAGGCGACTGCTATTACCACCAATAGCACCTTCAACCTCACCGCGCAACTTATTATCATCAGTACGCCAGACAAATGGTTCCAATCGATCCTCATCATCCAAGAAATTATTAATTGCCTCAAGACTTGCAATATTCTCATGTAGCAAAGAATTGCAGCGACATAATTGCTGTGATACACCACGAATCTTGGCAAATTGTTCAGCATATGAAGCATAAGTCTTTTGCATATCGACAAAGCTGGCAAAGAGTGTTGTTATTGAGTTGCTAACAATTTTGGTGCGTTCAACTAAATGATTTTGTTCATTGGCCACATGATTGGCACATAGATTTAAATGCGTTTGCATTCTGCTACAAATATTTAGCAAATGTTGTGAATGTAAACGTTCCAATATCTCGGCATCACGTGTATATGTTGCCGAACTGATTGATTCTCGCAGCACTGGCAAAAATTGTGGAATGTTACGTAGACGCGTCAAATCTGGATCAATATCATCATGTGTGTCACGTGCACCTGGCTTTACAATTACAATATTATGACTGGAGGCTGTCGATTGTGGCCGTTTTGGTTTGGGTATAGTGGGCATGCCACCAGGATGAGATTTACGATTGGCTGAACGTGAGGCGCTCTGCTGTAGCATATGTGCGGGTCTATTGCGTATTTTAGGTGAATCACCAATTGGTCGATCTGTATAAGATACATATGGCAGGTCCGAGCAGACACTAAGTGGTGGCGAAGGTGGTCGACTTATTTCAGAGCTGGTCGGTGAAGCGGTTTCCGAGATGATTTGTTTACTGGCAATCACAATGCTTGCCGGTCCATTTTCAACACCATGCGGCAGCGTGTGATGGTGCTGCTGTTGCTGCTGCAGCAGCATTTGTTGTCTTTGTTGAGCAGCGGCACTGCCGCCACGACGTTTATTGGTGGCGGCTGCAGCAGCCGTTGTCAGTGCCATGGCGCTGCCATCGCTCATTCGCACTGCAGATGATTGCCCCAAGGCAAGTAATGAATCGCCTCTATCGAAGATCTCATTTACATCGGCTTCGACGCGTTGCTGTGAATGCTCTGCACCCATTATACGTTGGCCTGCGCTGCTCTGATGTTACACTCTTATTGATTTTATGCCAACAGCTGAGCGCTGTGCGTTCTATATAAAATACAAAAGATTTTCAGCATATTATATGTGTTATGATATGAACTTTTACAACTTACATCTGCTTGTTTGTCCCTCCACCTCACTATTTTGTGCTATAGTTGTATATTGAATTTTGATGGTTTGTAATCTGTAAATTCTTTATTTTATTTTATTTTTTTCTGTTATTGTTGTTTTACTCATTCTCAGAATTGAATTTATCGAAAACATCGATACCGCTGTCGCTTTTTGTAAAACATATGTTAACATACTAAAGAGTGGCAACACTTGCCTACTTGTGCAGCCCTGAAAGCTGTTAATGTGTTGAAGAGCGAATTCAAAATAATTGCAAGACAGTGCAATAATTATCAAAATATACCAATACATCGGTCGATACAGTGTTAATTTGCGTATTGATAATTGCCGAGCTATTGTAATGGCATTGTCATTGTATTGATAATAATCGATAATGCAATGACGATAAGTTGAGCCTTTGCAAAGTTCCTTTTTTCTTTCGAAAGCACCGGCACGTAGTCGACATACAAAAAAAAACAAAAAAAAAAAAAAATTACAAAAAAAAATTTGCTGAATAGTTTATGAAAGTTGTGTGTTAATTTTTATTTATTTATTTTTTTTTTTTGCTTTTGTTTTGAACATTGAAAAAAATCAAAATTCATTGGTTTGTCTCATCTCATAAGTATGTAGAACAATAATATTGATATCAACAATTTTTATTTACAAGAAATGTAACATTTCTGTTTATGTTTATTCATTCTTTTCTTTGATTTGTGTTTACCAATTCTAGCGTAGCGTGTCTAGTCCTTGTGCAAAGAATTACATTTTGTTCCCCATGATGAATACGCAACAACCTCAACAACAACAATTCCCATACGGGCCAATGCATCCAATAGGAGTATTCTTTGCGCAAGCGCAGCATAATGCTCAACCTATGCCGCCGCAATGCGGTAATTCAAATTTATTATATCCAGTGCAGCCGCCGATGCCAACGCAGCAGCATCCAATATTAATGCAGCAACCGTATAATGTAAATGCTGCTGCTGCTGCTGCGGCAACAGGCAATAGTTTCATGCCGCAAAATGGATACTCAGTGCCTATCAGTGCCCAGGCGCAGCGGCCACTGCATCATTATCCGCAGGCGCCATTTAATCATCCACCGCAATTTGGCCCCCAATTGCCACCACAACACCAACAACAATACCAACACCAACACCAATATCAAACCCATTCACAGCCACTACTACCACCACCACTACCACAAACACAGCACCAAATGCAGCCTAGAATGCAGCCCCGAATGCCGCCCCTAATGCCGCCCTTAATGCCGCCCTTAATGCAGCCACCAATGCAACCACAAATGCAGCTGCAAATGCAACCGCAAATACAAATGCCACCACAAACGCAAATGCAACCACAACTACAACCACAACTTCAACCGCAAATGCAAATGCAACCACAACTACAACCACAAATGCCACCGCAAATGAAATCACAAATTCAACCACAAATCCAACTACAAATCCCACATCAAATGCCAAGCCAAATGCAACCGCAATTGAAAGCTGAAGTGAAACCGCTAATAAAACCGCAAATAAAACTCCAAACGCAAAGCCAAACCAAAAGTCAACAGGAATTGCAATCGCATTGGAGTGCACAACAGCGCGAACAAGTACAACAAAGTCAAGCACCAACAAATGTTAATGCCTTGCAAAATGTAGAAGATCCAGAATTATCGACATATGTAAAGGAAGATCAGCCCATGACCGATAAATCGGCACATAAGAATGAGGGCAGAAAGTATAAGAAACATATCTATTTGCATGGAGCACTTTACAATACAGATTTCCTTAAGCCAGCACCTTTGAGTGGAGCCACATTGGTAAAAGATTCGAATTCTCAATCTGAAGATACTGATGAAGATGCTTATGATCCAATGGATGCAGTAAGTATTAGTTTATTAAAATCATACATACATTCTTTCATTATCATCTCATATTCTCATATTATAATCATTTTTCATCATCAACATGTGATTTTACCAGGCATTGCCATCAACTTATGGCATACGCTTTTATAATCCAAACTATGGACCCGAAGGTGCCATACCACAGAAGGAAACATGGAATGCAAGCAGTAACAAGGACAATAACATAAGCACAAATCAGCACGACATATTCAAAGGTGGCATTAAGCATAAAAAGGTTCCATATTCGAAGCCACCAGAGGCATTTGCTCATGGATTGCCACAATTTCGTGGCGTATATCCGTTGCTGCCATTACATCGCATGGCAAATGCTGATTCCTATAGTCAACAACAAGTTGCATTGGCTCAAGATATGTTGCGTAAGAATGCACTACAATCGGGCGAAGCTACTAATCCCATGGGTTTAAGTGTTCAAATTCTTGGTGATGGGGAAGCTACTGCCAATGTCAATACCGAGTTAATTGGTAATGTATCGCCAAATTCAAAGTCTAAACAGAATCGTCGTCAGGGACGCAATCGTACACGTGGTGTTACACAATCCTTTGGCATTGTTGCTCCTGTTAAGCATAACAATCTGGCTAACAATGATAATATATTGGCTGCAAAAAATGTCTTGTCCTTGTTCGACAAGAAGCCATCATTGAAAGTTTGGAACGTTGATGAAACCGATGTTGATCCTGGAATTGAGAATATCAATACAGAATGGCCACTGCCGCAATCCAAACGCTTGATTGATACTGACATTGGCAAAGGAGTCCAATACAAATAATACACTCACATTCACATACTCATACTCACACACACACACACACACACGTATATATATATATAGTATTATTTTAACATATTCTTTATGCAAAATCAGTCAAATTATTTATTCATGAAACGTAAAGTGTTTTCTCTCTCTTTTTTTTTGTCCATTCATCAAATTTTGTGGCACGATCTGACTGAATGCCATAAATATTATATATTTATGCATATACGTACATGAATATATTATTTATATACAATATTTAGATATAGTTAGATATATACATACAATACAGATCTGCATGAATGGCAAAGAAAATGACAATGACAATGACAATAACATTAATTTTATTTTTTTTTTATAGATAAAAATGATAGTTTTAATTTATATGAATATGAATATGAATATATGAAAACAATGAAGAAAGCTCAGGGTTCAACACTAACCAAAGAATATTACTATATATTATTTAGATATATACATACTACTATAGTGGTCTGCATGAATGACAAACAAAAATAACATTTAAAGTTTTTTTTTTTTTTTTTTAAAGATAAAAATAATTTTAATTTACCAAAATAAAATTATAATATGAAAACAATGAAACAAGCTCAGTATTAGCCTTAACCAAAGAATATTAATAATTAATATTTTTTGTATTGTAAACTTTATATTTAACAAAAAAAAAAACAAAGTCAATTTAGTTTTGGAAAACTTGTTAATATATAAAAATATATATTTATATTGAATTTTTTTTTTTAAGTTTCCTTTTAAAATATTATTATAACAAAATTAATATTGTATAAATATGCATAATTTCATTGTAGCATATGCCGACGTAAGAATTAGTACCACCTGCATATATACTTAGATATAAAATACAATTACTGAAGAATAAAGAGAGCAAGGAAAACATGAAATACATACGAGTATCTACTCGGCGGAACTTACATTACTTTTAAGGATTTTATTTTAAATATCATAAATTATATATTAAAAAAAAAAAAATTTATTTTTGTAATTTTTACTCGAAATGAATAAAGTGAAAATGGATTTAATTTAATATATGCGTTCGTGTTAGACTCAGTCGCCCAATATTTTATTAGACAAGTTAATATGATTTGAATGAGTGAGAGTATTCGGTAGTATTCGAATTTTTATTCCTTATGTGGAAGAACTAAGAGTATAATGACATTGTGACACCAGCAAATGTATGTAACGCCCGTAAAGAGGCGTGGCCGGCTCTATAAAGTATATATACAAAACAGCCGAGTCGATTGGACCATATCCGTCTGTACCTATATCTCGAAGATTATAAGAGTTTAGGGACTTTCATAATATGTACGCGTAAAGCAACAGTAGAATGTGTTGATTTTAAGGGTTAATAAGACGCATAAAATAAGTCCCAAAAAATAAGGCACGCAAGTTTTGAATTTTGCCGCCATGGTGCAATAAAGTGTTGGCAACCAAAAAAAAATAAAATAAAATTAATCGATAGTTGATAGTTCAGAGTTTTGAGGGCTATACGATAGAATGTGTCTTCCTTATAAAACAATATTTCAAAATTAATAAATGATTGTTAAAAAATTAACTTGTACTTCGGCGATACACAAAATATTCATTTCGCTATACGCACGAATTCGCAACAGAATGACAATAATCTTTTACTTACACAAAAAATTTGACTCATTGTGGTCTTTGTATTCTCTCAACTCTATTGTATTTGAATGTATGCAAATGCCTAGAATATATGTATAAATGGAACATGCACTCGATGCTGATCATATGTACATATATATTCATTGTCTAAAATTAATATATCCTCTGAATGGATATAGTTATGAGAATTATTGTTGATTTGGCATGCGTCAAATTTTATTGCATTATAATAAACAATTCTGTATAGATCTCCTTAAAAGTTGAACAATAATTATAATTTTGTGGTATACTTTAAACAAACATATTAAGTATTTTTTCATTATTTTTAATTTTAACTGTATTTTTTTTTTTTTTTTGATTTTATGGTTTTTGTTGATTTCCAGAAGTTTTCGGAATTTATTGTGTGGCACATAATATGGTGAATCAGTCCATTTCCTTACAATCATTGTCCTTATCATTTTCCAAGAGTAAACTAAGCTTTCGAATCATCAAAGCTTTTGCCCGCGACTTTTCATCCATGCCAAACATGGCAATATTACGACGAGCTGGAGGTACAGTGTTACGCTGATCATTACTTAATAATGGATGTGTGAAGAATGATGGGTTTTGAAGTTGCTTCTCATAACTCTTAACGTGAAGATTACTACGACGCTCGAGACTATGTGATACCATTTTAACTAATGGTGATGTCTTCACATATGGCAACGTAGTTGGTTCATTATCAGGTTTATCATTCAATTTTTCCAATTGCTGCTGCTTATGTTTTGGATTTTGGATACGTTTTTCTAATAGATCGCCAAGCAACCATTTAAGATCCTCACGTTCCGGTATATTGTTTATAGATTTCTTCGGTTTCTCTGTTAAAGCTTTTGGCGCTTGTAATGCTTTAGGCGTTTGTAATATTTTTGGAGATGTTAATATTTTTGGCATTAGTTTAGGATTCATTGACATTTGATTCTTCAATAATTGCTTGGCTGCCAAGGTTATGGGCACAATTGGTTCAATAGATGCATTTCTTCCTTGTACTAATAGTCGTTGTTTTGGTACTATCGTTTTCTTTGCAATAATATTTCGTATGATTTTGGATGGATTTTTGATTGCCTCGAATCTCATGGCTTGTGTTGACCGATTGTCGCTCGCATTCTTCACTTTATTATTATCACTTGTTTTTGCTGTTGTTGTCGTTGTTGTTCTCGGTGTTGTTGCTGCTGACACTTGATCGCGCTTATTTGTAAGAGCTGAGAATATCTTTGAATTGTAACGAGTTTTGGGTATTACTAACGGTTTCCAATTACGTCCACGATTGAAATTCTCCGTTTTTAATGATATTTGTGGCAATTTCATTTTGGTTGAAGTAATCATCGTAGAAGTTGCAATAGGAGCAGGTGCAATTTGAGTGGTAGCAGATTCAGTGGCTACCTTGGGAGCAGTGCTTGACTTGGGAACTGTTGTTGACTTGGGAGCAGTGCTTGACTTGGGAACTGTTGTTGACTTGGGAACAGTTGTTGACTTGGGAGCAGTGATTGGCTTGGGAGCAGTGATTGGCTTGGGAGCAGTGATTGCCTTGAGAGTAGTGAGTGCCTTGGGAGAAGTGATTTCTTTGGGAGTAGTGATGGTCTTGAGAGCAGTCATTGCCTTTGAAGCAGTGAGTGCCTTGGGAGCAGTGATTGCCTTGGGAGCATTGATTGCCTTGGGAGCATTGATTGCCTTGGGAGCATTGATTGCCTTGGGAGCATTGATTGCCTTGGGAGCAGTTATTACCTTGGGAGCAGTGATTGCCTTGAGAGCATTGATTGACATGGGAGCAGTGATTGCTTTGAAAGCACTTGCAGTACGAGCATACGCAGGACGAGGCGGCGGAGAACTAGTGAAAGTTTGAGTTAAAGATTCTTTAGATGCATTTTTACTGGATACACTTGTTTTACTTGATTTTGACAAGGATTTATTACTATTCGTATGCTTAATCTTCTTTAGCATGTTCACGTATGGCGATACCTGAAATTTACTTTTCACTTCCGGAAATTTGATTATAATATTCTCATTTTTCGACGATACACTTGTAGTTTTTCGTCCAAATTTATCAAAGCGAAGACTCCCTGTTTTATCATTAACATTATTATTATTCCCATTATATTTAATGTCGGATCCACATAATTCAGACCAAGATTTTGTTTTTGGCAACTGTGGCATTGACATTCCACTTCCCATGCTCATTTGCTTCTTTCGTTCATTATCAAATTTCTGCACACTATAATTGGTAGCGATGAATCTGCGAGTCTCTTTTCGACCATTACCATAATTTAATTCCTCATTGTGATTGACTGATGTTGTTGACAAGGGTGTGTCGACTGTTAAGTTATGAAAACCCCTTTGCATATGCACCATGTTTCTGGTACTATGCGTCTTTAGTGTTCTTATCATATTGGCATAACGCCAACACTTGAAGGCTGCTGAAAGTGATAAGAGAGATTAAGGATATATAAATATATATATATATATATATGGATATAAGGATCTATAAATTATATTATCAAAATTCTTTACTTACATCCTTGACTGCGCATAGTGTTTGTTAAATTTATGAATTTTTTTTAAACCTTTGCTTCGATTATTCGAAGATGAAACTATGTAATACTGTAATCAAATAAATGACTAAATTTATACATATATATACATACACCTAAACATCTAAATACACTATATATATATATACATATATATATATATAATATATATATATATCTAATATTAATATGCGTATATTATTTAAATAATATAATATTTATTGCCTTTGGCGTGGCGCGTCAACTGAAAATTTCGAAAAAAAAGAAATCTCAAACATGAAAATATTGAAATATATAAAAAAAATGTCTGATATTTTAAATAGAAATTTAGATGTTAATACACAGTGATAGCTTTGAACACTGAACACAAATAAAATAAATTACTAGCACATATGCTATTTGAAGTGAACTATAATACTCAAGTTACTAGATCATAATAATATCAAAGTTTGTTTCCATTTCTATTGATATTTGGCTTAACTTGACATTTATGAAACATTTTGACAGATAAATCGAAGTCTATATATTTGCCATGCATCCTTGCCAGATGAATTTTCAAAAACTCTTTTTCACTCAAGCTACTGACCATTTTTATAGTGCCTATATATACTAATGGTCCGATTCAGACTAAATTTGGTTCATTTATCTAGTGTTAAATCGAACGTAATGCTGGTAGAAAGTACTTGATTATCTGATATCCGGTGCCCAAGAAAATGTACCAAGTTTTTATAAATCGTCTACATTAGTGTAACTGTTCCAAAATCCTTATATACATATTAGTAGGTACACTATACACTGTTTTATCTGGCAATGTTCCATTTCTGGAAGCGCTGGAGGTATAAAAAAATTCAAAATAATCTTGATCTGCCTCCAACAAATTAGAGCAATAACTAAAAAGCGCAGTTAACTTCGGGGCGCCAAAGATGTCATATAAAAAGTCCACTTCTGAACGATTGTTCCATCCGTTGGTTATATGATATAGTGATCTGATTAATCCAATTTCATATATAATGCGTCAGTCGTCACTAAACCCAAAGTTTTAGCCGAATAGTTTAGTAAATAAAAATAAACTCATAAACTTCCAAGCATAAACTCAATTATTCGAGTGATTGTTCTTATGCCAGATACATATATGATATAGTGACAGAGTCCGTTCGATTCTGACTTATATACATAGAAGGGATATATCAAGCCATATATCAAGATTTATTGAGATAGAGAGACGTCTAGTTTGGTTTGATATAGGCGAAAAGAAGGATACCCAAATTTTAATCTGCCGTTGGGTTTGTCACGTCACCTTATGGGCGTTACTTGTTACTGCTTGATTTTCAATGCAATGTTTTAAGGAAAAATTGCAATAATTTGAAAGTAGATTAAACAATTTTATAGCATAGATTTAACATATTGATTTAAAATTTGAAGCGCATCGAACAGATAATAATATAAAACTTAAAACATTGTTAGATATTGTAGAAAACTAAAATGTAGTGTGAAAAATTATCGCAATATATCATATACATACACATACATATAGTAGCATATAGTGACTATGAAATTATTTAGACCTTTTCATTTTTTTTTATTGTGAATTCATTACATTTCGATGTTTTGGTGTTGTTGTTGATGTTGTTGTTTGTGTTTTGTGATAGAGTGTTTTTATAAAAATTTCTTAGCAGCTTGCAGAATTTGCTGGCGACGCTGTTCATTTGTTTGACTAGCTTGAAGTAAACGTTCCGTCCGCTCCATAAGCTCTTGATATTCATCTGTTGTGTACATGGCGCGTTGACGCTTAACTCCACGTCTTATTATTGTTGTGTCTGTTGTTGTTGTTGTTATCGATGCTGTTGTTGTTGCTGCTGTTGTTGTTGTTGGTATTGGCAGTTTTGGAGGCTGTTGTTCTTGTTGTGTTGTTTGTTGTTGTTGCTGCTGCTGTTGATGTTCATGTTGCTGCTCTTGCTGATTTTGCTCCGCATGCAGCACAACGAGTGCAGCAGTACGATCAAATTTCTCTATTGTAGTATTCAATTTACTTCTTAATTGTCCATTTAGATCCACTAATGATTTACGTTTTGACCGTTGACATCTTTCTAGGATAGCCTGCGCTTTTTCATAAATTTGTTCACAGGTTAACTCCTCCTCCTTCTCCACTGGTTGTTGCTGTTGTTCTTGTGATGCTGCCTCTGAGATAATCGAATTAGCAGTTTGTTTCACATTGGATGCCACGCCTACAGCCGGTGGCTGCCATATGTAGAACCAATTTGATTGGAATAGTTTACGCAACGATGTGCGTTTATAGACAATATATGCTGGCGCCATTGCTGCTTCACGACGTAGCACAGTCTGTAATCGTTCGCGTGCAAAGATCTCAATAATATCCAAATAATTAACATTTGCCTGTTGCTGTTGCAGCTGCAATGTTTGTATGGCACGCAATGCTATTGAATCCACAAGTGACTCATCCTGGCTCAACTGTGCATAGTTCAATAGCCATTCGCAAATTTCATTTGGCGCCTCAGGCAATGGCGATATATCGGGTAACTTTGCCTTTTCTAGCAGCTGCACAAATTTCATACGATTCTCAGTCTTTTGCCAGCCATCAGTGAAATATTCCAAGCGATTGGGCAATGCTGCTTCAGCTGCCAATGGCTCAACATAGGAACGTAATTCATCAGGTAATTGCGGGCGATTTTCCATAAGTTCACCAGCTATAAGCTGTAGACGACGTACTGCCTCATTATAGATGCGTACATTGAATTCGGGTAGCTGGCGACAACGTTCTTCAATTGTTGCATCATTTTGTCCCACTGTGCGTAGACGTTGAAAGAGCTCATCGCATAAATGAGACATTATCCAATCGCGGAATGGTGACTGCTGTAATGTGCTACGACTGCGATGCGGTTGCTTAATTAAAAATTTTAAAGCACCTTGCAACAATGACACAAGCTGCAACTTATGTTTAGCCCCACCACCACGCTGTGATTGTGATTGTGGTTGGCATGTTAAAATATGATATGCACGTAAATTGCATTGTTGCACTTGTTGATTGAATTGCAACAATTGCTGCTGTTGCTGTTGCTGCTGCTGCTGCTGCTCCTTTTGTAATTTCTGCAGCAATATAAATACAACATAGCTGCAACCACTAGTACAGCATATCAGCTGAATACGTTGTATTGCTTCAGTTAATTGTTCAGCATCCACATAGCAAACGATGCCATCAGCATTGGCAACACGTTTACGTCTTGCCTGCTGCTCAGTCCAGGATACATCATGCTCTGTCCAACCCTTCAGTTTATGCACTGAGAGTGCAACACCATGCGAGTAGCCGTTAATGTAGCCAGTATCTGGATTGCTTGGCTTACTGTTGTTGCTGTTATTATTATTTTCAGTATTTGCCAGCAATGGTTGCTGCAGCAAACCACGATCCAATGCATGCTCAATAGTGTGTGCTATGTCACTGTTCGGCAGTGATAATAATAACTTGAAAAATCGTCGTGCTCCTGGTGTCGTCGATTGTAAATGTTGAAGTTGTTCAATTGCACGATCAATCAATTCCCAAAGATCAAGCTTAAGCCAACATTGATCAACATCCATGCCAGAGAGCAGTTGTCGATAATCACATGGTTCACCTAAACGATAGCGACGCATCATACGCAATGGTTGCTCCAAATTATTAACATTTAACAATTTATTGCTAGATTCAGCACCAAAGCTTAAAGGCAAATTGTTAAATAATTCATTCTTCTCTTGCTGCACACGTCGATAGTGACGCCAACGTCGCCAATAGCGACGCATTAATCCCAACTCATAGTCAACGCTCAATACTACATGTCCAACTTGTTTCTTGATGAATTCATCAATCAGTGCATCATAGATTGATGTACATTTTTTATGTAAATCATATTCATGTTCGCAAATTCCAATTGATTGATCATTGATCAGATCTTGCAGCATGATTTCACAATTAGCATTAAGTTCTTTTTCTGTTAGTATTAAACGATTGCGTTCATTAGCAGCAGCAGCGGCAGCTTCAGCAGCAGCAATTGCTGCTTTTGCTGCCAATTGTTTTTGACGCATTTGCTCCTCTTTGGCATGTTGCTCGGCCAATTGACGTTGACGTTGTTCAATTTGTGCTGCTTTTGCTTTTTGTATCTCCAATAGTTCAAGTTCACGTTTTTTTGCCTGTGCAATTGCTTGTTGCAATGCCAAAAGTTTTGCCTCTTCATTAGCTTTTTGCTGACGTTGTTGTTCCTCAGCTGCAGCTGCAGCAGCTGCCATTGCAAATATGTTCTGCTGCTGCGGCAGTGACTGAAGTTGTTGTTGTTGTTGTTGTTGTTGTTGGATTTGAGGTTTGGCAAAAATTGACTTTGCTTGAAAAGAACCAAAGGATGATGAGGAAGCATTTTTGATGAAAATTGGAGTTTTGAATATATTATCGGATGTTTTTGTTGTTGTTGTTGCTGCTGTTGCTGTTATAGTTGCTGGTTGTGCTGCTGTTGCTACTCCTGCTGCTGCTGGCAGTGTGCTTGTTGTTGCTTTTATTGCCGTTGGCTTTGTGGCTACTATTGGCTCCATGTTACGCGCTCTTAACGATGCTGTCATATCATCATCGTCTTGTGCAGTTGTGCTATTTGGCAACTGATCGCGTGCTGTCCAAGCGCTGCTCCTAAGGTAACCAGCTTCATTGAAGCTATTGTGCGGTCGATGATTCTGATAAATAGATTTCGGTGGCAGTGGTTCACCGCAGATGCATTCGCCAACGCTTTGCTTTAGCTTCGACTCAACAAGCTAAATGATTGCGTGGGAATGAGAAAGAGAGAGAGATTGAGATAAATGATGGAATATAAGTGAATTAGAAAGAGAGAGATAGAATAACGCTTACCACATGTTGTCTGCGCAGCTTATAATGCTCTGGCGGATGCAGTCGCACTGATGTATAAAATACACGACCAGATGCATCTACATTAAGATCACACAATTCCAAAAACTCATCCGCTTCCGCATCATCCGGAAAGACAAGCATCTGCCGTATATAGCTAACTGGCAACGATGAATATTCATATTTACGCGGCGCACGATATGCCGATAATAGACGCTGTAGTGCAAGTACACGCAAACGTGCAAAATATGTTGATAGGATACAAGCCTCCAGGTATGTGGTTTCCGGTTCGCGTAATAATTGAAAGAAACGCACAAAATTCGTATCCTGTAATGCTAAATAGAATTGTATGGCACGTCGGATTTCTGGACAACTTTGTAATTCCTGTGGTAACTGTCCAATATCCCAAAGGAAATTTGCATCCGCTAAATTCAGCAATACAACATAACCACGAAATTCCGCTTCACGTGGACAGACAATATTCTTTAGTCGTAGATCATGATACATATATTTTAATGTTTGTAAACATTTTGTTAAATTCTCAGCATTAATTTTGGAATCGAAGACACTAGGATCTTCAGCAACCAAACGTGCTGCACAATGTATATGAAAGCGTGCGCATTGCTCGACTAGTTTAACGGCGCCCAGAGAACATAGTTCCTGTTGTGTTATCTCTTTACGTATGGAACGTGTACGATCCCAAACAAAATGAAACCAATCACCAACTTGGGAAGCATACCGTTCACTGAGATCCATGATCTCATGCATTAGATAGCTCATGGTCATGTGCAGTGCCGCCTCGTCACGCAGTTCGTGTGGTAGTGGTGTCTCCTGATCGGCACTGCTACGTGAATATTGTTTTAGTGCATGTTCATGACAGATTACCTGATCACTATTTGGTTGCAGTTCATAGATTGCAACTTGACGTTGAAATTCACGGAGTACACGTTCCTTTTCGGGACACATGTCTGGACAATGGCCGACCAAACGTTGTCGAGTATCTGGTGTGGTACCACGTTTATTTTGGCTTAATCTCATTAGTTTGTCGCGTGCATCCAGTACACGATACTTTTCCTCGCTGGTGAACGCCGGTTTGCGTAGTATGATT
This sequence comes from Zaprionus obscuricornis, assembly GCA_037044475.1. Classification (NCBI taxonomy): domain Eukaryota; kingdom Metazoa; phylum Arthropoda; class Insecta; order Diptera; family Drosophilidae; genus Zaprionus; species Zaprionus obscuricornis. The sequence goes on from JBAMBR010001800.1 coordinate 50,890, forward strand.
TCCAGTTCATGTTTACCTGATTTGGCATGCGATGCTGGTGGGCGAAGTCGTTCCCTGTCCTTATCACGTTCTCTTTCACGCTCACGTTCAACATTGCTGAATGCAGAAGATGATGTTGCTGCTGCTGCCGCTACATTGGCTGAACGAACATTACCAAATGCGGGAGGTGGCTTAAATGGTCCAGGATATTGTTGGTAAGATTTACTTGATGGAAATTCTGATCGCCAGCTGCTTCCACTAAGAGCTGACAATTCGGCTTGTACATCGGGATCAACCCACTCTTCGGTCTTTTGAGCCGGTGTCGTCTCATTCTCCGCGTATGCCATTTCAAATTCGTGTCCATTGTACACGGTGCCGTCCAGCAGTGCGTGTGCTGCTTCCGACTCATTTGAATAGCTAACTGTGCAAGTCATACGACGTGGACGCAAAACAAAATTAACCAATGTGCCAAATCGACTAAAATGCGATCGCGCCACAAACTTATCAAGAAATAATTCTGGGATATTGGTGCATCTATATAGGTGTAAATAAAATAGTTTAACAAATACATCAGCATAAATTGTACGTTGTACTTACAATAAAGTCTTGTAGTTGTAACTGACGGCGTCGTTTGCATCCGCCATTTTATGCAAATTTGTTAACAATTTATTTAAAAATTAAGTTCGACATTTACTTCCACGATTGCTGCATTACTTGCCGGTCAGTCGCAACTTTCTGCAATACAGGCAGCACTTTGGTCACACTTTTACTATCGTGCTTATCGATATTATAGTTTTGGTATTTATTATTAAAAGATGGTCACACTCATCTAATTACTTGAAACATTTATAAGCATATAAGCCGGATATCTAACAATTTGTAATACAATATACCTGGAATATAAATTATTTGACGAAAAATATGAGATATTTAAAAGAACTATGATAATACATTTCGATAGTCCTTTAAATCTCAAATATAAAATTTAAAATTTGCGCGTTGCCATACTATTCTTCTTTTCTTTTACCAGTTTTGTTGCCAGTGCACCAAAGTACCAAAATAAATGTAAATATTATAAATAAATATAAAAATAAATACAAAATACATTTAAAGAAGAAATTTAAATGAATCCGCATAAAATATTTCCGATATAGTTGTCGGCATTGTATATGTTGTCCTATCGATATACTTGTATTATATTTTCAAGGTAATCGACTTAATTTTATGTATACCGATATATCGATAGGTATGCATCCATCGCTAGTTGTTGTTGGCATTTAACGCAAAGACAGCGTTCGCAGCGCAGCGCGATGTTCAACGCTAAGGAATTTGTTTTTTTTTTTTTGTTTTTTTTTGTTGTTTGAAATAACACGTTAAGACCAGAGATAATTGCTTAGAATCGTGAACAAATCAAGTGCAAATTTGTAAATTGTTTTAAGTGTAAGTGCAAATATAACAAAAAGTGAATTAAAATTTAAAAGAAAAGCAAAACGACGCTAAAAAACATTGAAAGCGAAGATAACCACGAAACGACGGTGTGAAACGAAACCGAACAACGAATAACAAAATGATCGAACGGAATATTTGTGCTGCAAGAGTTGGCTAAAAAGAGACAAAATTAACTTAAAATAAAAGCTTAAAACGCAAATCAAGCCTACATTTTTTTGTAACAACATAAAAATTGCAATTGCAATTACAGTTGCATTTTTCGGGGTGCAGCAGTAGCAGTAGCAGCAGCAGCAGCAGCTTGTGTTTTTGTTGTTGTCTAACGTGTTTTTTTTTTTGCGTTTGGTTACGACGTTTCCGATGATCTTGGTCTGTTGTATTAGTCTGTGTTTTATTTGTTGTGCGCGATCGTGTTGCCGTTGTAACTTGTTTTGTATGACGACTGCGCGTGTGATTCATACAAGACAAAACCAGCAACAGCAACAACAACAATAACAAAAAATAAAGTTACTCACAGTAAAATATGCTAAATTAATAAACACAACAGAAGCAAAAAAAAAATAACAGCTAACAGAAAATAGAGCAAACGATACTAGTGCATTGTGCATTGAGGGCGCGAGATTAACTCGATAACAAAAAAAAAAAAAACACAAAAAAAAAGAGTATAATACAAAAGCAGCGCTCTCCTGCATACACATACATATACACATACAGACTCGCACGCGTGCTAGCACATGCACTGAGCTATCATAGCTCTGACTATTGGTGGTTGGTGAGGTGAAAAAAGAATATATATTTTTCATCGTCGTGTGTACATCTGGTGTCAAGTGCGCAGCCGCAGCCGCAGCCGTAGTCGTAGCCATAGTCACAGTCACAGCGCCGCAGCAGCGACGCCAAAGTCCTTTAAGCGTATAGTGTACTGCAAGCCATCTCACTCGCACCAACGCGAACACAGGGGCAGTTAGATGAATAGCTAACTTACACATACACATGCGCGCATGTACAACAAAGTATGCAGCTGCCTGGGATACCTTGAGGAGCAGCAAGAAGATGATGCCAAAGCGAAATGCCAGACAACAGCAACAGCAAAAATACCAACAACAAGAACAACAGCAAAAAGAACCACAACGTGTATTGCACGCAGACAAGCATAAAATGTACGAATAGCTGCTATATAAAATTAATAATAAACAAAATAATAACAATAACGAACGGCAACAATAAAAAGCAAAAAGAATAAATACATTCCTCAGTCAGTCAAGTGCATTATTAATATAATTAAAATTAAATTGTGAATATAAAGTTTTAAAAATCGAAAATCGACAAAAATGAAGGTTACCGTTTGCTTTGGTGATGTTCGCATTTTGGTGCCCTGCGGTTCCGGTGAACTTCTCGTTAGGGATTTGATTATCGAGGCCACGCGACGCTACAAAAAAGCAGCCGGAAAGGTAGGTGAACTTCCATTATTACACCTATCCTCACCACCTATCCTCAACATATCTACACTATGCTTTCTACACTATTCATTATTACTTACACTCATGCACACCTTTATACTCACCCTCATCATAACTTCATACACTTATACATATATGGTAGATATCCTATATACTACAACTTCATACACACCCTTCTTTGTTCTTGTTGGACGAGCGGAAATGATGCACTTGAGCGTCAGATGCTTGTAATTAAACATAACATACATATAACATGAATACACCAAAAAAAAAAAAATTAAAAAAAAAAAAAATACTCTAAAGTAGAATAAAACAGAACCAAAAACAAAAAGAAGTTCTTTTAATTGTTATCGTGCAGAGAAAGATGGTAAAAACTGATCAGAGAGTTTGTGTGTGTGTGTGTGTTTGTGCGTCTAGGTAAAATATTTGAATAATGATAATCGGAATCGGTTCAACAAAAAATGCTTCCAAAAATGAAACGATACAAACAAACTACGAAATGAAATTCAAAATACAAAAACACAATTTTTTCCGAAGATTGAATACCCTTGATGAGACATGCTACGCATACATGTATGTTATGTATGTAAATATGTAGACACACACACACAGAAACAAACGTATTTGTATGTAGGAAACAGATTACATACATTGGTTAAAATGAAAAAATTGTTAGAGAACTGAATTCCTTTTTAAAGGCGAAGTTCGTATACACTTAGCAAGGTTATAGAGGTCAACGCTTGAGTAATGATAACAACAACAAACAGAATCAAAAAGATTACCTAAAAGACTACGATACAGACCACAGAATATTCGTATTCTCATAAAAAGGTAAATAAATACCTTTATATAACAAACAGAAAAAAACATTCACACAGAGAAAGGGGAGATTCTCCGGTGCATTTTGACTCTAATGTCAGGCAACAAATTAAGGGCCACAGCGACAGCGTCAGCCAAAGGCCCCAGCTCCAGATCCAGCCCCAGCCCCAACACCTGCCCCTGCCCAGTCTTATACATAGGTCCCAGCGAAGACAGGTGCAACATAATGTTGTAATGTCGAAGCAACAACATAAGAAGGAGAAGGAAGATAAGAGAAAGAAGAAGCAGCAAAAGTAGTCGAAAAAGATGAAAATGAATATGATATGGGTTCAGATTTGGTTCGAGGGTTCCGGGCGGTTGATTGCACTCCCAGACCCTCTTTCAGACCCAATATCAGTCCCAGTGCATCGCCTTCTAATTAATCAAAAAGAAAACAAAAAAGAAAAACAAAGAAAATTATCTTTATACACCGAAAATTGCATACTCTAGTAAGTTTTCAACTTCAAGTATATTTATACAAATACTCAATTCTTTACAGATAATTTTTATGATAGTTAAATATTATAGTTAAAATTTTGAATTTATAAATAAATATATAAATTCTGTAATTTTCGAGCAGAAAACTTAAAATAAACAGAACAATTTTTTTTCCATAAATCAATTTTTACAGACTTTCAAATTCAAGTAGATTACACACGAATGTTAATACTGATTGTGAATATTAATATACACGCCTTCTTTGAAGCGTTACAGACCACGACCAACATTAATATACTCTTGCAAAGGGTATATAAAAATGTATGAGGGGGAAAATCAAATCAATTTTATTATGCTAATCACATAGACGATCATCATGATATAATGTTCATAATGATGACTTTTAAGATGATTCCGGTAGAGAAACAGCAAGATTTTTGTGTGCAACGTGAGAATCTGCTCAGATAGCTTTACCCGGTACTATCACTATCAATTGTTTCTTTTTATTTTTGTAGCATGAAATGAAAACGGTGTCAGCTGTAAAAAAAAAATAAAAAATAAAACAACAACAACAAAAATGAAATAAATAAATAAAGATAAGACAATCGCTTTCCATTTCGCGATCATGTGTGTCTGTCTGTGATAGAGATAGCAAGTGAGGGAGAAAGATATTCAGACCCAGACCCAGACCTACACTGAACACATAAACATGAAAACAAAAACTCAGACTTAAAACTAAAGCTCTAAGCTCGCTATAGCTCTTCAGATAACTTGCTAATTATGCAATTTAATGCTTCAACGGCACACAAATTGCAACATCAACAAAAAAGAAGACACACACATACACACACACGTAAAATAACAAAGTAAAGAAACAGAAATGACTGCAACTTCAACGCTGGCTATGGCTCTGATTTCAAATTCTCGGCCACAAAATGATAATAATTGCCGTTAGTAACAGTCGCTTTTTCCCCCTCTTCTTTCGGCATCTTAAATCGTATCTGACGGATTCGTTTTCGCAGTCGGAATTTGAAAGAGTCGTCTCCTCGTAGTGTGGCTGGTGGATCGAACAATAATAACTGGGTCAATTTTTCAGGCATTCCAATGAAATTTCATCTTTAAAAATGCAACTAATTTGCTTTAAAAAAAAAATACATATGTATATATAACTTAGTCCAGTGCCAATAACAAGAATAAATGTTATAGAAACTGGACGAAAATGAAGAGGCAGAAGCTTCTTCAACAAACGTCAACAAATAGTTTTCAATCAAATTGAATGCAATGACGCATTAATCAGTTATTTTATTCATTATATCCATTGTATTTAACACATTCCCATATTTGAATTTCTTTCTACTTTTGCCTGATTTGTGGGCGTTTTCATCGCCTTATCGTCAGCGCCCTACAACGGACCAACTTGGTTACTGAGTGTGTGCCATTTTTACTCATATATTTTGTTTTGTTTTGTTTCGTTGCGCTCAGTTTGGATGTGTTTTGATTCATAATTTTTGTATACTCTTGTATAAAGTATTAATTTTGATCAGACAAGTGCAACGTATAGAAGGAGGGGCGTTACAGACCCCACATCAAGTAAATATATTCTTGACCAGCATCAACAGCTTATAAAAACCAGCTTTGTCTGTCCGGCTATTTCAAGGCAAACTCGTCTATCGGCTTTAAGTGACATCGAACTTCTATATCATTTAGCCGACATAGGATCGAGTCTGTCAAATATTATGTGTTCGTAAAAGCTATTTGTTTTTTTTTTTTTTTTTTTTTTTTTGATTTGGTTTAATAATCGGTTGAAATTCACAGAATAAAGTTTATGCAATGACGAATACATTTCTGCTAAATTAAGTTAAAAATTAAGAATCTTAAAGTTGCAAGGATATATGAAATCTTCAGCTGCAAAATATAACATATCTTTCTTATTTTTATTTTGGCACAATAAACAGAAGAATTCAGAATTGGACTGCTTTTAACATTGGCCGCCGTACCGGCAGCTGAAAGATTCATTGGGCATTCTGTTGTTGTCGTTTGCATTGTCGTTGCCAACTGATGAAAAAAACCTGTTTTTTCCTCAGTTTGTAAATTATTCAGTCATTAAAGCAAACAAGAAAGAAAAGTTATCTTCGCCACGCCGAACATTCTATATGCTTGCCAGTGAAAAGCTGCAAATTCTTGTGAATTTTGTTCTTTTTTTTTATAAAAAATTTACAATAGTCACAAATGTATATTGTGAACGATCAATATAATTAAAAACAGTTAAAGGACCTTAATTTGGTATAATCTGATTAGTTTATGACAAAAGACTATGGGACATGCTGAAATTTTCTTTTCCAAATTCAAATATTACATATTACATCCTATAATAGCTAACATGACCGACTATGTCAGTGATATGTTAGTTATTAAGAAACATAAGCTCTCTCAGTCTTAGCCTAATATTTAAATAAACCATAGAGAGATTTTTCATGCGATCATACCTAGTGCAACTATAACATATGATAAATAATTCTGTACCGCTTGATATACAAGCCGTAACTTGTAGAGTATATTTACGCAATTATTGTTTGCATTGCAAACGTAAGGCAAAAATGAATAAATTCTATGTGAATATAATTATGTATATAGTACATACATATATATATATACAATAAAATATTTAGCTATAGCGTATATTCTATTTTGTAGGGTATAAAAATCAATTGAGCTTTAATTTTTTTCGCCCACCTTGACAGACGGCTTTGGATTTTGTTGCTAAAACTCACGAGGGTTGACTACGTTTTTCATATATATGTGTGTTTGTGTATGTGTGTTTTTGACTGTTGTTATGACAACAACCACAACATTCCATAGCTATATGTATGTATGTATGATATGCTATGTATTATATAGACGACTGTGTCATTATTTTTAACAGGCGTCCAATATCTACAATTGACACAATACATAGTAATAGTTAATTCACTTATTTGGTACTCAAAGTCAGACTTGTATTGCTAAATATATATATATATACATACATATATATGTATATATATCTATATATATATATATACATATATATTTCTCCATTGAATAAATATAAAATGACCAAATAAGAAGTGAAATTCAATTAAATTAATTTCTCGATCTCACTATTTGATCTATTTCTTTCACTATGTTCGTCCGCCTACGTATTCATTAATATTTAGGCCTGTTAATTGAAAAAGTATAAAATTTTATATAAAAGTCTGTAACGTAAACTAGTTTCTCAGTTTAAAAGTTATTTTGATAAATTTTGACTTGCTCAATCTAATGGGCCAAGATAGTAACTATATAGCAATAAGAACGATCGATTAAATGAATATTGAGTCTTTCCTTTTTATGCTATCTAATTGAAAGCTACAGTATTTAGGTTCAGTAAAGAAGGGTGTGAAAAAAATCGAAATAAAATATGTTTCTCCTTTTGTATATGAGTTGATATTGAAGGGTGCACAGCAGCGTGCATTACTACTGACACGTGTGCGCTACTGTAGTTTTCTTAACTTTTTGATTTTGTTGTTTATTTAACTTTTTATATCCTGCAGTAGTATTCAATTTCGTTTCCCGAAATTGACTTTTTTGGACCCCTGAAAAACCAGTAATTAAACGAGAACTTCCTGTACCAGAATTGACTATATCGAAAATCGAAATACTGCACCCTGCTTTCCTTTGCGTGTCGGGCCTCGTTATATATATATATATTTTTTTTTTTTATTTTTGTTGTTGTTGCTGGTGCATACAGTGCTGCTCAAATAACCGCAATAACAATAACAGCAACAAGACAACAAGGTAAACTACTGCAATGCGTTTCCCTGGTAATATATCATTAAAATATAACAAAACGTAGAATTGTTATATTATGTTATTGTTGTTGTTGTTGTTCCTATTCGTGTAATATTTACTGCCTAATGACAATCAAAACGCAACGGAAGCGCCATGCCACACGTTACATATATTCATCCCCATTCGAGACATAATGCAGTCGCTGACGCATCACTTTTAATAACAATAGTTACAACAGTAATACAATACATGAGGAATATGAATAAGTAGAAGAAATGAAGAACTGCATCTATTTTGATTATTCGTTATTTCGTTATTTCATTATAATCTAATTAATTTGTTATGCTTTCTGTCTTCATTGTGGTTTGACCTTTTAATCAATTGAATTGTTACCTCTAAGTCGAGTTCAAGGTGAATATATAATGAATGTACTTATACATATGGGCATACTTACATTCATACATACGTATTTCTATATATATATATCTTTTTTTTTACCTACTTCTTCAACTATTTCACCTTCTTCTTCTTTTTTTACTTCGTTTCATACTTGTTCGTCATGTTGGTGCTACGCATCGTTGGTTCAAGTTAAAGGCACAGTGGGGTTTCCAGAGTTTTTGGGACCGGGGGTTGATATGCTCCATTGATGTGCCATGGGTCAAGTGCATAATTAATTAGTAGAATGTCAATTGTAGATAAAGTTCAAGTTCAAATCTTTACTGCACATTCAGTGAATATGAATTACATAATTAATGTTAGATTTCTCAGAAATAGTTTAATGTATGCAATCGAATGAGAGAAAAATGAGTACTTCGAGACATAATATAAGATGTGAGTAGAATGCATAAGAAAAACAAAGTCTAAAATTCAGCCACATTTTTATTATAATTATAAATCCTGTGCTTATGCTTGTAAAAATAATTAGACTTATGAATAATATACTAAAATGAATTTCTGAGAATATTAAGAGAATGTGACTTTTGAATGTAATAATAATAATAATACATTTTGATTCATTCATTCACTATGCCTCATATTAATTGTAAGTACGTAGTACTGTTCAAAAACTTATTTCTTATTTGTGGCAGTTCCATGCTAAATTTATACTTTTACTTTTGATGAAACACTTTAATTGAGTTTAGTAAATATAATTAGTATAAGTTTAGATAATGTTTATTTATAATTTCTAATTCAGACTCTAACCATCGCTCCATTTGAAAGCATTTAGTAGTATTTTTGCTATGCTTCATCAATAGAGCTTTTGACTGATTAAGAAAGTGTGTATTTTCTATAAACTGTCCTTTCTCCACATTACTAACATTTCGTCAAAATGTATATACCCTTGTAAGGGTATAATCAAGAATAACAAAATTGTTAAAGAAATGCAAAACCTCAATTGCAAAACATTCATAATATCGTAGCTGTGGCAATTCAGTCGCAACGTTATACACGTTTCGGCGATAAAAAAAATAAAATAAAATAAAACAAAGCATATTATGAAAGTAAAGTTATCCCTGACACACCGATAATTTCATACCCTTTGAGGTTTAAGGTTTCGGTATAACTCTTTAGTTCTAATGGTTTTGGTTACTGACCGAAGCCGAGCTATAGCTAGAGCTTGTTTTACTCAGTTGTCAATGTTGATCAATAATATACATATATATAACCTTATATATTCATACCTCTCTTTGAGTGTTGAAACTACCGCACGAAATTAGTTTACTCCTTACGAGATATAGTTCGTTCCTTGCGTTTGTCGCTTCACATAACTCCGCCTTTTGCTACTATGCAGATTGTTTGTCTAATAGCTTTTTCCCATACTTTTCTTATCCTTTTCTACGGCCCATGCTGCAAGCTTAAAGTCAGCACTGTTAAATTGATATTTGCTATAAATTTCGGGTATACTAGGTATTCCAGGAACATACATTTCAAATTTGCTACCTTTAGCTGTGTAAAGCTTCTTAAATCGTTTCAGTTATTGGTCCTGGTAATGAACATATATACATATATATTACGCATCCCGCTGCCACTTATATACATTTGTACAAACTTATTATGCCCGTTTTTTTTTTTAGACATGTACCAATGTGGTGCAGGGTATAGGGTTATGAAAATGGTATGGAATGGTTAAATGGTTCGTTGTACAATTGGTAACGTACCAGTTTCGCGCTTACTCATGCTTTCGGTGCTCAGTCACAAAAACCAACAGCAACAACAACAAACACAAAACGTGTACGTGTCAGAACCAGACCGAACCGAACTACACGGATCTGAAATGAACTGAACCAAACCGAAGAGATGCACGCCTACTGCAGCACGGTCGTCTGTATGTAGGCAGAGGGAAAGAGAACGGGGAGATGAAGTTAGGGGGGGTGTGGCAACAGGAAATGCAAGCTGACCTGTCGAACTTTCCAATACAATTCATTGTGCCCATTTTGGTAATACATGTTTTCCGTCTACATACATACATAGGTATGATTCACATGATACTGATCGTAGATAAAAGTGTTAGACATAGTAAAAGTTTATGTCTTTTTAAACGATTTCAAAATTCATTTGAAAATTTAAGTATACAAGGAGTTTTTTTTTATTTTTAATTCGATATTCTGAAACAAGTATATAGTAGCGTATATAATATATATATTGCATTATATTATTTATTGATTTTATAAAGTTACGTCGACGTTATACTTGTATAAATCTATAAAACAGCATCCGAAATTTTAGAGTACGTTGACTCACAATGTTACATAAAAAGTAATTTATAAAGAATGAGCAGTGTATTATCCGTTGCTCGTATTATTATTTATCCAAGTGTTTCCTCTAAAACATGAAATTTAACGCATGAATCATTCGTTATGCGGCAACAACAACAGAGAAACGAATTTCATATAGTTGGAACATCGCATAAGAGAATTGGAGTGTGGAAGTGAGTGAAGAGATCATGTATACTGATGAAGAAGAGAAGGGGGAAAGAAAGAGTGTAAGAGCGAGAGGGACGCATAGAGAAAAGAAAGAGAGTGAGAAAGAGTGTTACAGGATTCCTTGCAAAGAACGTTAAAGACAGGGAAAAATCGGTCGGAAAGGTTCGTCGTTACATTTTGTATATACTTTCCGGGGTATAATTATTTTGATCAACAGTTTTATATGTTAAGGTTTAAAAAAAAGTGTATTAAATTTTCGACTATTTTACATTAATTGTATTTCCCATCGCCGCGCGACGTCTTGTTTACCCGCATACATACATAACATACGTATGTATGTAGATTTATTTTGCGTTCTTGAATTTTTCTTAAATATTTTGCGTAGGCGCTGCACGTGCGAACACTACAACAACAAGTACTAAGATTGTGGCACGCCCATGCCACAGCTATGAGTAATTGCGCATATAGCAATTGTTGTTCTCCATTCGTCTCGTCGTCCCTATGTTTTTATGCTACATGTTTAATTAATTAAATAATACATACGCAAAATAAATCAATAAATAATTGACATTTTTGTGGCATGCGCAGAACAAAAGACTCAAGCGACAAACTTGACGCCGTGTGGCACCCTAAAAAAAATGCGGCATGGCAAATGTCTGCCATTGGGGCGTGTCCATATGCAAGCTTGTTCAAATTGCAAAGTGCTGCTGAACTTTATATGCACTAAGACACTCGACACACACATACGTGCATACACACACACACACACACACCTGCAAAAAGACACCTACATACATAATATATAAGCGACGCCTTCATATCTTGGCCTTGAAATTGCTGTGCAGCTACAACAAAAAAAAAAATAATAAAAACACAAAGAAAAGTTAACTTTGGTGCGCAAAAAAATTATATATAAATACTTGCAAGCTTTAATAAAAACTCGTTCATACAAAAACATTGTTTTTGAATGATCATTCCTATATGTTCGCTATATGATATTGTCGGATTTGGACTTAGCAGTTATGTGTTAGTTAATACTAAATTAAGATGTAGCATCTTTCAACCGGATATCTGAACAAACAAAAAATGTTTTTATATAAAGACTCAATTTTCATTCGATCGTTGCTTTGACAGCTTTATGCCATAGGCTTCAATTTGACTCATTCCAAATTTATATAATATGTTGTAAAGGGTAATAAGAAGTATCTATAAAAACATCATCAATTGAGAGACTAGCTTAGAGGCTAGTTACAACTAGGTCGATCAGTTAGTTGATATGGTTCTAGTTTATCATATATACACATAAATTATACACAATACAAAAATAGTTAATTTTAAAAATTAATTAAATATAAAACATTTGGAAATTTTTGATTGAAATAAAAAATATTTCTTGATATATCAAATTTTTATCATCTTGATATTTGATATTTGATATATGTACTATAATATATTTATTTTTTATACATATGTATAAATATATCATCGATATAATCATTGAAAACTATTTTGACAACCGTACTTCAAACTCTAAAGTTGAGAGTATAAAATATCATAAATAAAAGTAAATTTAATTGCTTATTATAAAAAAATTTTGTAAGTATGAGAAAACCTTTTCCGCAACGACAGACACCCATAAAGTAAAACAGTTGTCATCATTGTTGTAGTGGTTTCTATAGTATGTTTCTACCCTGTACACAAATTTGAATTGGGTAAGAAAGGTTTTGTCTGAAGGTGTTTAACAGGCAGAAGAAAGAAAGTCTGTCTATCGGACACTCTCAGTACGTTTGTCACGAATAAGTGTTTCAATGCATGTATGCAACAATTTAAATAAAATTTGGAGAAATGAAATGAAATTACACGATCAATTAAATAAAAATTATTTAAATATTGTGGAAGTTGGATGTTTTTTTTTTCTAAGTATGAAAATACTTTTGTTAAGTCAATGAAAATTGAAAGTCATGTTTTTTGTTTAAGTACAGAGTATATTACAGTCGCATATCTGCGACTTTGGCTTCCCTCATATTTATTTTTTATAAGTTGTTGTTGTTGTTGTGTACACGCTTAAAGCGATTTTGTATGTTTTATTTTTTAGTTTTGATGTTTTTGTTTTTATTTTGCTGTCTTCTTTGTGCTTATGTTTTATATTATGTTTTGCGATTATGCTTGCTTTTGGCCTAGGGTTGTCAACTTAATCACAGTGTTAGTGTCAGTACCTGTAGTAGTTAAAGCAGCGTCGGCAGCAACAATACAAGTTTTGCGACGTTGCTTATAGTCAATGTACTCGTAACATCATATTGTATAAGTTATACATACACAGACACATACATGTATACATATATGTTTTTATTCATATTGCTTTCGAAATAGATAAGTATGCATATACATATATATATATACATATATATGCGCATGTGTATGTATATGTTGAGTTAACTTCAGATAACTGAATTTCCCAAATTTCGATTGTGGAGAAACCATAGAGAAAAAGTTTATCAAGACACTGAAAGGGAAAACTTGATTGTCAGTTCCAGGAATTTACCTGTGTCTCTTATGTTATTTCTTTTCCCTCTTTTTTATTCTCTCTCTCTCTCTCTCTCTTTCTCTCTTGTATTCCATTGAAGCTTCAGCTCATAAACCAACGAACTCATTTTATGATATACGTGAATTTGTCGTCCCTACAATACCTTTCTATGTTATGTCTCTGCATCATATCTTTTGCCTGTGCCTGTCCCTGTGCCTGTGCTGATGTCGATGCCTATGCTACCCATGTATAAATATCTTCTTTATCTTCAACTAATTTCTATTTAATGAACTGTCGCCTGTCATTCAGAGTCTCTTTTATGTGCTTGTTCTTAGAAAGATAAATGTAGAAAAAATAAACACTTAGAGAAGACAGACTGAGAGTGAGATACTGCATGAGGTTCGCTTCATCTCTTTAAAATCCTTTATAGAAATGATCGATGATTGACATGACATTACATGCCAATGTAATCGCATTTGTACTCATATTCACAATAACCTCACTCTCTTTGAATCTGTCCGTACCTTATTTTCCACATACCATTCATTGTTATATTTATTGTTTTGTAAAAGAAAATAAATTAATGAATAGTTTCCCTCCATCAACGCCGAAAATTGTATACTCTTGCAGTTACTTTAAATATTAATTGCATTTGTCAGCTTAGACATACGACATATGGTAATATTGGTCAAGAATATAAATAAGTTATATAAGGTCTCCCGCTCTGCTCCGTTTGCTTCTTAGCGTTACCAACTACAAGCTAATATTAATATACTCTTAGCAAGGGTCTAAAAAGAAATTAAAGTGTCAGTTGTCATCCTTTGTTAAAAGTTTGTGAAAGACTTTTTTTTTTACAATTGTTAAAGCCAAGCTAAGACAACGCATTTAGCATGTTTACCGCTTTCTACAGTACAGTGAAAACTGCTTATAAATAAAAATGAAAAAAAATCAAGAGAATATTTGTGGTACACCCACAAATATTTTTTTTTAGGGTCAAAGACATCTATATCAGTGTCTTCCATGAAATGAAATTTTATATAAATTGAAATTGTAAAATAACTGAGTGCACTCAACTCCACTTTGTGTCATCAAATCGAAAGCATACTGTTTGTGTTTGTGTTGTCTCTCGTATATTATTCAGTTATACTACTTGTATTCAATTACAACTCTTTAAGCTTTTCACTGGCTTTTTCTGTCACTGTGCTCGTTCTGCACATTTATCACATGTTTAAAATATCATTTACTCATCTTACGGTTCGGCTTGAATCGCTCGGC
>JBAMBR010001802.1:0-15504 GCA_037044475.1 Zaprionus obscuricornis
TTACAAAGAATTTCATTTACATTTAGTAAATTTTCGTACCTCTTAATCAATGTTTTAGCTGGTTTTTATACCATTTGGTAAGAACAAATGTATTTTGCAGAAATTAAATAAATGTAGCTCTAAGATCAGTTTATTATTATGAGCTTGTCATTAGCTCAATGTCAGCTTATCATTATCTTATTGCCAGTTTACAATCGCTTATGTCAGCATTATGTCAAACTGAATCTGAAGCTTAAACCACTAAGCGAAAAAAAATATATTGAAAGTTGAAACAGTGAAAAATTATTAGCCTAATTTATTGGTTATTTTTCATCCCATTGATTACGTATACACTTCGGCAAATTACAGAAGTCTAGGCAAAGAGACTAATGTAGAAAATGCATTATAATTATATATACAGTCTCTGGCATCGTCTATATTATTTACTTAGTGCCCCCACCCCCCTTTTATGCTACGTTTAGTGATGACACAAACTGTGTGTGTAGCTAGTTTCAAAACCCATTAAAAGAAAACTGGTTTTTAGCATGTTGAATAAATGCAGACTGCTTCCGACTTAGTCGAAACAAAAATCAATTGATTTTTTAAGAATAAACAGAAAATTTAAATTTCATATCAGAGGCAAAATCAATGAATTGTCTACATAAAACAATATCAGAAAGCAAGTAGTTACAAATTGATGTATAGGTGTATATTAACAGTCATGAAGACGATGATCAAGTATATATATATACGCCACGCCACTGAAGGATCATTACGAGCTTCTGTCCAAAATTAATACATCCACTGCAAGGGATATAATAATTATAAAAAAGATCAAAGAAAAAAATATTTTGGTTTTTTTTTGTTTTTTTTTTTTTTTGGTTTTTGTTTTTAAAAGTTTTATTCAGAATAATATTAGTCTTTAAATAAAATATTTCTAGAGTATATAATTTTAGTTCGGCCAGTAATAATTTGTTTTTTTTTTTTTTTTTGTTTGTTTTGTTTTTAATGTGTGTTCAGACATAAACAAATCTAGCGCAACTAGCTGTTTACTGCTTTGTTTTTTATATATACTTTTTATTTTTTGTTTTTGCCTTTTTATTTTACTGTTTTACGGTTTTACTTTCTTCTTTGTTTGTTTGTTTGTTGTTGTTGATTTTTTATACTGTTTTTTTTTTTTTATTTATTTTTAAATTTTACTTTACGGTTTACTTTGAACTTTTGAAGTGTTTGTATGCGTCTTCTATCGTAATATATATATATATATACATATATATGTACATATATATATATATATATATATATATATTTATTTATACATATATATTTATATATATATATATTTATACATATATATTTATATATATATATATTTATACATATATATTTATATACTGAATTTAAAGATAAACATATTTAAATGTACATTCATATATGTATGTATATGTATATCGGATTATCCATTTTGAATATATATATATATATATATATTAGTACACAGTACAATAAATTAGTTTTCCTTTTCTTTTTGTTGTTTTTTTTTTTCTTTTTTATTTTTTGTTTGTTTTTTTTTTATTATTATTTTATTTTAATATTATTCTTTGCTTATATATGCATTAAGTGTGCCTATTTCATGTGCTGCATCAACATCAATTTCAACTCCAATTTCAACATCAACGTCATCATCATCAGCATCGTCATTTAGCAAATTTTGCCGTTTAGTAAAGTTGCTTAAAATATATATATATATGGGGGATATATATTCGGCATTATTCATAAATACCCAAGCGTAGCATATGTCTTAACAAAAGTTCCATCACTAGTGCTAACATTTCTGCAGATAAGATAAGAATATATAGATATATATAAATCAATTTCAATTATAATTTCACAAACTTTGCAACTTACTCATCTTCCCATGGGCATATGGCATTATGCTCAACTTCATTGGCTGCAGGCGCAGCCGCTGCTGATTGTGTTGTTGCGCTGCTGCTGGGTTTATCCTTTAACTCATTTCCAGCCTTTGAGCCATCCTTATCATCTAGCGAACTTAACTTTTTGGCTTCCATATTGCGTTTCTTACGCCGTCGTTTCATTTCCTCATTGCTTATGGCTGGCGTCGATGTTTTTACGGTGGTTGTTGTTGCTGCTGTTAGTGCTGCTGCTGCTGTTGCTGCTGCAGTAGCTGCTGCTGTAGCTGCTGCTGCTGCTGTTGCTGCTGTTGTTGTTGTTGTTATTGTAGGCTCATCATATGGCTCATCATCGACAGTATCGAGATCGAGCACTGCTAACGGTGCCATAGAAGGTGCCGGTGTTGGTGCCGGTGGTATATAGCCAATATGTCGATCTGATTCAACAATATCATAATCATAGACAGCATCCTTACTGGCATCTCCAAAATGCATTCCTTCCTGGTACTCTTCGGTGGTTGGCGATAATTCTCCTTCAGCATTTTCTAACACATTCACAATATTTTCTCGCTGCATTTGCTCATCATCATCATCATCGTCAGCTTTATCATGCAGCTCCTCCTCATCCTCATCATCATCATCATCCTCATCACCATTATCATCATCATCTACATTCTCATCATCATCGTTCTCATTATCTTTCCTTAGATAATCTCCGTCGGCCTCTAGCTCAATATCTTCCTCGTCTTCCTCCTTAAGTACAGTTGAATCTATATCTCTATTAACCTTAGTTTCGTTATCGATTGGCATCTCAATTGGCATTTTGATCTCACTATGAGATTCCTTGCTACTATTGCTTGCTGCATATGCTTGCTTCTTATCGATCGCATCATTCATAGACATTAGAGAAACTGAATCTGCAGCTAACTCTATGTCACTGGCAACAGCACAATAATCTTGAGGTTCGATCAATTCGATCTTAACTTCTTTCACTATACCCAAGGAATCACGATCAGCACTAATACTTGGACTTGAATTGGGACTTTCATCGCTGCATAGCTGCACCACGGGCGTTGTTGTGGCACTGGAGCTTTGACTGATTAAAACGGATCCAGCGCCTGGTGTTGTGCATTCTTTGGGTATAATTCTAGCTATAGACGGCGATGTTGGTGTTGGTATCGGTATCGGTATTGATATTGGTGTTGTTATTGTTGTTCCAGCTGTTGTTGCAGTTGCTGTTGCTGTTCCTGTTGTTGTTGCAATTGGTATTGGTGTTATTGTTGTTGTATTAATTATAAAGTCAGCCTTTGGCTGTTCATTACACTTTTGTGCAATCGATTGTTTATCGATATTAACCTCAATCGCAACCCTAACACCACCACCAATTGTTAAATCCCTTTCATTATAAATGATCGGCTTACGAGGTTCCAATGTTGGGAAGCTGCTGTTGGCAATGAGCGATGTATTTGTCGATGGGCAGTTGGAGCGTCCAAATTGATGCTCCCAGGCGCTATTATAAACAACAATATAAAAAAATGTATCGATTATTTATTGTTCGATACACAATGGTTACAGTTGGCACAATTCATTTACCTGGATGTAAAGGAGACAGAGGCACGACGCTGTTCGCTTGTATTGGGTAACAAACGCTTCATACCCGTCTCTCCACTGTCTACGGTATTTTGATGTCGAATACCCGAATTGCGCTGTATGCGATCGGGTAATTCACAGGTAATCGGGCAAGTGCTATATAGATAAATACAAAACGATATAAATAAATTATATGATATAAATATAAATAAATTAAATTATCGATAGTTGTAAAAATGTATTATCGATATATCTTAATGATTGTCACTACATATTATAAATTATCGATACAAAATGATTATCGAAAATATTATTATAAATATTATCGATATTTCTTATAGGTTATCGGTATTTTATATGAATTATCGAAATATATTATCGATTTAGTGTAATATACTACATATGGTTTTTCGAGAATAAATATTATCGATATTTCGATAATTATCGATATATCATAATTCATTATACATTATCGATATATATTATAAATGATCGATAACGATTAAGCAAGAGCGATACATAGTAAATATGTAAATTATGAACATGTCACATACATTTTTCATATATCATATCGATGATCGATTTATCATATCATATGTTAAATATATCATATCATATGATCGATATATATATAATATATATATAATCTATAATATACCTTTTCGAATATCGATACTTATTATAGCTCATCAATATATTAAATAAATTATCGATATCTATTCTGTCATATAGACTTTACCTGGTTATTGGCTGTGTTTCTCTGCTGGTTGCGGTCACTTTGTGCTTATTATCGGTGTCCGACGACGAAGACGTAGTTAATGGTGCATTCGATGTTCCACTTTTACGCTCCCCTGAGCTATCAGCCGGCTTTAATAGTGCTGAAGAAATTGGTGGTGTATTTATAGTTGTAGTTGTAGTCACTGTTGTAGTTATTATAGTTGTTGCTGTTGTTGGCTCATCCCAGGGACACACCGCACTGGCTCCAGTTGACAAGTTCTCCACAGTAGTCTCTAATTGGGCAAACTTTGTATTTGGTGTTTCTCTGAGTGTTAATGTGTGTTTCAGTGTAAAATTTCAATATATCAATAATTATCAATTAATAATAAAAAAAAGCAAAATTATCTTCAGAATGCCGAAGATTTTATACCCTTGCAAAGCTTAAACGAAAAGCGTAATCGATCGTTACTATGGGAACCGTTACTATGAGAACTCAGCTGAAATCCTGTAATCGAATTTCTTGACAAACCAAAAAGTTTTTCATACAAGGAATCAATTTACATTCCATGTGGATCCGATGGTAACCTTTTGGACTTATATAATAGTAAAAAGCATTCCTGTTAAATTCAATGACATGTGAAAACTGACAGAAACAGACGATGCTCAGCTGTTGATGCTGATCAAGAATATATATGATATTTGAGTCAATTACTTCAATAGTAATAAATTCTTGCAAAGGTTAAAAACTTCTAAACACTAGATGCCACAAATATAACTTACAGATGTGTAGGCTTACCTATAGGGTATCTCGCTGAGATTATTTTGGGAATGAGAATGTGGAACTTTTGAACCGGTATCCTTATTGACACCAACAACAGCTAGTTCATGTGCGGACCCAGTTAGACTGCGATCACTGCCGCGACGTCGCGATAGATTCGATGGGTTTGCTGCTTGCATTATGGAACCAGTGCCACCGCTTGAGGCAACCGAACCTTTAGCGGCATCACCAAGATTTGGTTGACTTGATAAAGCGGCAGTCATTTTCTTTTTGGCTCCACTGACGCCACCAAAGTTAAAGAAGCGCTTCTTGTGCGAGGGTTGAATGCCGCAATCGACGAGACGCTTATAGTGCTCGGAGCGTACAAATCTTGGATAACAATCCTTCTTCAATAGCAACATATAGATATGCTCTGAAGCTGAATCAAAAGTAAAACGTGATGGATTTTTAAGACCACGTAAAACACTCTCCATGGTCTTGCCATCAATATTGATCTCACAGGGTGCGCCGGGTTTAAGGAACTCTCTGAAAAATAAAATAAAATAAAAACCCAACAAATATAAAAAGCGGTAGTTAGTATATACTACTAGTTTAGTATAATTAATTAATTAATCAAATATTAAATCGAACATTACTCACTCGAATATTTCGTTTACTTTGTGCGCTACCTGAGAGTGCGCGGAACGACGGAGACGATTCACAGCGATCCAAAAACGTATGTTTTCGTGGGAATATTCCTTTTCAAGGAATGTTGTAAACTCTTGCAAGCCAGTTGGATCGGAGACAAGCTCCTCTATGGAAATGGCCCAACGCTTGACACGTTTCTCAGTGGGAATTTCAACGAGTGTATTATTTAATTGCCAAAATGCAATATCCTCAGTTACCCAAGGATTGGAGGGTAATGCTGGCTGTAAAAAGAAATCATATTCGCAGAATGTCTCCGAATATGTAACTAATGATTTACATGCATGAGACATTTTCATGCGTGTACGATTCAATGATTTGCCAAGATAATCAACCTCACGTTGTATATCATCGACTGTTTTCTTTTTATTTGGTTTTAGGCCCTGTCGATCACGTGATGGTACCGGACACGGTTCAAGTGGCGTAAATTGTCCGGGTGGTGGACGATGTACACGCCAATAGGCGCGCTCCTGTGAATCACCAACGATTTTATCACCCTTTTTACGCTCCTTGGCTAAACGTACTTGCTCCTCGGCCTGCATTGATATAAAATCCCATTTACCCTTGAGGTTCTTATGCAATGAGGCAAGTGCTTCGGCTTCATAATCTTCAAGCGCATGGCGTTGCTTGTTGCGAAGTGAACGTTTCGCTAAATATATGGCATACTCTACATTGTCTGGCGCTTTATGCTGCCATGGCCAATAGTAGGGTGTCTGGAAGCGATACAGCGATGAGTCGTCCTTCACAGTTAAGGTCTTGGAATCATTAACGGGAAAAAAATAGCCATGTAAACATAGCTGATTGGCAATGCTTAATGCTTCCGATTCTTCTATTTGCAAACGATCCATAAGCCATTCAATCAGATCGTATCCTAAAAACAAAAATAAGTAGAAATAGAAGCAATAGAATATTACAGTAAATTCGATTATACATATATAGAAGAATATATAATGCGTTGTATGATATTTACCCATAAAAGCATATGGTATAGATGTGAGAAACATTTTCTGCTGCCGCACTGGCACTCCATGTTCCTGATCTTGCATCTCACGTACCAATACTTCCATCTGTAAATCAAAGTGTAAGCAAAATTGATTAAAATTATTTCCAGTTTTGGGAATATTTTAGACTAAGCGACATATCCATTGGAGTACGACTATTCCGTACTGGTCAGTTAAAGAATTCAATTTCTTGATTAGCGTTTGTTTGGACTAAGTCTGGCACAGTTACTGGACAAAGTCAGTCTAATGGAATTGGATAAAGGATTCAGAAATTCTCCTCTTAAAAAAAAAACCCTTGAATTCTCCCTATTCCCTTATCAGGCTACACAATGGGCTGATCGGCCTATAAATACTCTCGATACTAGTTCTGAAGGACTACTATTACAAGTCTCTTAAGCTCTAGATTCACTTTTAGATTTTTATTGATTTATTAATTTACCTTATCAAAAGCCATCGGACGGGAGAGCTTCTCAATAGTTTGTGGCTGCGTTGATTGTGTGGCACCTCCTGTGGCGCCACTAAAAAGTGCACTACTACTGCATGAACCCGATACGGATACAGTGCTATGATGATGCTGATTATGTGGCACTAGCGATGTAACACCAACTCCACCGCCAGTTGCTGCTGCTGATCCTCCTGTACCAGCAGCGGCGGCTGCTCCTCCTGAATGCTGTGTATGCTGCGGATGATGATGAGGATGATGTGGATGATGATGGCCAACAGATGTGCCACTAAAGGCAGTTGCTGCCTGTGTTGTAGCCGATATTGCTGTGGCAGTGGAGGCCAAGGCTGGACTGCTACCATAATTAGCATTTGTTGCATTTCCACTGCTGCTACTGCTACTAGTTGCTGCCGCTGCTGATGTTGCAACTGGTATTAGCTGTGCTGCACTTTGTAATGTTATTTGTGGCTGTAAACTTAATGTCGTCGGCTTGACACATTGTGTCATTTGTACAACTTGTTGTTGCTTTTGTTGTTGTTGCTGCTGTTGCTGCTTTTCCAGAACCTTTTGAGGCTGTGCCTCGTACAAGGTTGCCGGAGTCGGAGGTGTTGTTATGGCTATAAGTGCAGTCGGATTGCATAGAACCAGTTGTCGATCTCTATCTGGTGGTAGACCGCTTGGCGGCTCCATGGCCGTGTTTCCCGTTTAGGGATCGACACAGCCGTCGTTGAGTAAATTTTTATATATATAAATATATATATATATATATATTATTTCTACAGCCTCTCAAGGACGTTAGTTTTCTTGAAGATTATTTAACGTTGAGTTTTTCTTTTGGTTTTGGGTTTTATTTTTGTTTTTGTTTCTAGTTTTATTTTTGTTTACTTTTTCTAATTCTTCTAATATTTCCATGTCTTTTATGTTTATTTATATATTTTCTTTTCTTTTTTATTTTTTTCACCTGCTTCTTAAACAGGAATTATTTATTATTACTATTATATTTGTTTGTATTTTTGTTTTTGTTTTTGTTTTTTTTTTAGACTGAATCTATGATAGTCCAGCTACCCGAATTCCATATTGTCCTTGTTTATGAAAATGTTTCACTGTTTCGAATATTCCATAAAATCGAAAAATAAAGAGAGAAAAAACGAAATGCTAATTAATATTATTAGTTTTTCCAATTAATAATAGTTATATGTATGATTTTTAGGACTGAACCTATGAAGAAAAAATGGCATCTCTTATTTTTAGAGTTAAAGATAAATTACAAAAAAAAAAGATAATATGATAAAATATGATTTTGGTGTTACATACAATAGTGAGTGAGAATAAAAAATAAAAACTGAACGACTGTTAGTTATACTGTATTAAGTCCTGCAGCTTTAAATACAAACAGCACTTGCTAGAGTAGAAAGCGTGGCATTTAAGACTTGGAATTGGATTTATAGGATACTCTAGTTTCCTATAGTTTAGTTTAGTATTTATAATTAGCACTTTCATACGGACGAACGCACAGTGAATATAGGATGTATTCCTCTTCTCCATTTCCAATGGGTACATAGTATAATAACATAATTTAATTTGATTACAATTTAGTTACAGTTCAGTTATGAAAGACAGCGCGCAGTAGACATCCAAATTATCTATATGTATCACTGTTCATATATGTTACAATCAATTTTAGAGCATACTTTTAGGGGATTGATACAGAGAAACAGGATAAACTTATGTCTACTGCATTCTAATTTCACAATGCATAAATATTTGTTCTTTTAATTTTATATATATGCTAGAAATTTTATAATTTGTAACTTCCAAAGTATTACTGGTATTCACTGACTAGAAGTATACCTAGCTTACTCTAGAGAACATCATCAACAGTTGCATTATATGAATGCACAATTTTGCCAGATATGATTTTATTTTTTCTTTTTTATAGAATTTCACTTTTCAAAGTTCATATTAGTTTTATGCTGTTTCTACTTTTCATTTTTTACTTTTTTATCCCTTGTGTTCCTGATGTCGTTGCTGGCCAGGAAGCTCGTTTCAAACTGTTGGCAAATGAGTTGCCGGATGCTAACGGTTTGCTTCCTGCTGCATTTGCCGCTGTCAACGTTGAACGTTGTTGGCCCTTTCGTTGTCGCTCTTGTCGTTCTCGTTGCTCTTATTGCTCTTGTTGCTCTTCTTGTTGACTTATTTTCTCTGTACATTTGTCAAATATACACGTACATACATACATATATATATGTATACATATGTACATACATACATATAAACTACATGTTTATCGATTCCTTACAATTTACACTAGGATTTTCATTTTCACATATTCTCATATTCCATAGCAGCAATTGCAAATTGCCAATTACGTGAGTTTATGTCATTTTATGGACCAGCAAAATGTAAGATAACATCAAACAAATTGTACAAACTTTATACGAACACGAACAGTAAACTATTACTCAATCAACTGGCATCAAAATCTTTGAGAGTTTCGATGAACTTTAATGAGTTCTAGGTAACAAAAAAAAAAGAAAAGAAAAGAAACTCTTTGTGAAATTGAATTTTCTTGGGAATTTCATTCAGAATTATTTTGGATTTCAGCTCACGAGAAAATTACATTCACATACTGAGATTATTTTTCATTAGAATTTCAGAGAATTTGTTGAAATTTCACTTTACAGTAAATATTAATGTCTAACATATAATAGTCGATGTTACTACTTTCATACATAATGAAGATTCGTTGCAATTATTAATAAATTATCGATAAATTATAGATAATTCTTATTATTATTGATCGTTGCCTTAATAATCTCTCACAACTGTAAATTATAATAAAATGTTTAATTTCACATTACAGGGTATCTCTAAGTTGAGTTTGTTGAAAACTTCTTCAACATCAGTTCTATTGTTGCAGGCTTAGCATGTCAAAGTGCTAAATGTTGTGTGTGCCCTTAACGGAGGACACTAGTCTCGCATACAACTGTAATATTACAACGTTACAGTAAACACTGTGTAAAACGAACAGAAGGCATAAAAACATGCATACATACAAACATACATATACATACATATGTACATCATATGTATGTTTCTTAAGCTTCACTTCTCCCTCACTTACAAAAACAAAAAAACGAGAAGAAAAAAATCGAAGTAGAAGAAGAAGAGTTATAGGCTTGCGTAACTTGCACAAAATTCATTGAAATCATTGCAGATTTCATAAACATAAATATTATTCGCGATAAGCACACACACACATACACAAAAGAAAGTGAAAATAAAAAAAAAAACTATTTTCCATTGACAGTTGCCAGCAAAAGTGTCGAAAGCGCAGTCGACAATCCGAAATCCGTATTAAGCTCTTGAGTCGACCGCATCAATATGTATGTATGTATGCATGTCTGTGTGTGTGTGTGTGTGTGTATATAGCACATAGTGTCACACATACACACACAAACACTACTTGATGTGCTTGTTGTTTTGCTGTTTTGCGCGTGCATGTGTACTCTATGTACATATACATATGTATGCATATGTATGTATGTATGTAATGTTAGCAATATGTGTGCTTATGAATGGAATAATATGTTCACACAATTTACAAGTACAGAGTATCTATGAGTCGTATCGGCTTCAGTACAGCAAGACTGAATTTCAAGTGAAATTCGTTAAGATTTCGTTATAGAAATGTAAAGAAAAAAAAAATATGTTTACTCTTACGCAAAGCTCACATAAGCGTAACATTGTTGACTTTAACGAACGTGCACTGTAGTTACATATGTACGTATGTATACGTACATACACAGTGAATGTTGCTGTTGTTGTTGTTGACCTTGTCGTTAGCATAAAATCTGCTGGAGCAGCATTAGTAATACTAGAAATTTATAAAGAAATTATGAAATGCTTATATAAAAATTGCATATTTCTATATTTATGTACATATGTATATCTCTCCCTCTCTCTGTGTATGTGTGTGTGTATATATATATATACATAATCCAACGAGGACTCAAAGCTAGTTACAATGACAAAATTTGATATGAACCTAGCAAAAAAAAAAAATAGAAAAGCTGCCAGCATTAAATTTATGGCAGCAAAATCACTGTCAATGCTGAAATATACAGCTAGATTCACATATACATAATACATATATACATTAATATGTATGTACATATGTACATATAAGTGCAAATAATACATGTGTCTGTTTGTCTCTCCTGTCTCTCTGTCTGTCTGTGTTTTTCTCACTCATACGCATATGCATATGAATTTACGTTTTTTTTTTTCTTTTTTCTCATTTCATTTCATTTCTTATTATTTTTTTTTTGACTTTTACTGCGTGACTTTTTCTTTTTTCATTACCTTTTTTCCAAAATGTATCCTTTCAATTTATTGTATTTTATGTTTTCTTGTTGGTATCCTTTTTATTAGTTTTATTCTCTTGCTGTATTTTCGATGATTATTTTATCGTTACATTTATTTTTGCACATCAAATACGTTAGTGCTGGAGCTGGAGCTGCTGCTAGTGCTGCTGCTGATGGTACTGCTGCTGCTGCTGCCGCTGCCGCTGCTGTATGCATGTACATGTGCATACATAGTACATACACATACACACATATGTATGAAGTATATAATGTTGTAGTACTTACATATATATATATATATATATATATATGCGTGTGTGTAATATTTTTTTAGTAGTAATAATTAATTGGAAAATTCACAGACAAAAAATAAACAATTTCTTGCACTTATTTTCTTTTCTTTTTTTGTAATATATTTTCATTTATTTATTCATTTATTTTGTTTAATTGCGCATCACTTGATTAATTAGGAATATATTTATTAAATTTTATTACTATTTCTATTACTATTTATTTATTTAATTTTTTGTTACTTTTACTTTTTTTTGTGGTTTTTTGTGTTATTAATACAACATTTAGAGACTATTTGAAATTTTTTCCTATTGGAATTTTTAAAGTTTCTGTTGAAAGCTATTTGATGACAATTTTCCTTTCTTTTTTTTTTGGTGGTGTTTTATTTTATTTTTTTTTTTTGCTTTTTCTTACTAAACACGCCGACAGCACGAGCATACGACGCACGCACGACAGGGACGTCCACCGCGCACGACACTCACAGCCTGTGTCCACGGCTAGAAAATGTGAAAAATGAATTTCCTGGTGCTGCCTCCGCCGCGATGCGCACACAACACAAGTCAGTTAGGAGAGTAAAAAAAAAAGATGCGTGTGTGTGTGTGTGTGTGTGTATAGACAAGTATATGTACTTATGATAGATAGAGAGAGCGTGATTGTGGGTGTAAAAGCGTAAGATAGAGATAGACAGTAAGGCATCAAATAAAAGAGAGTATGCTTGTGTGTGTATGCAAGAGAGAGGAAAAGCTTCAAACCGTGTAAAGCAAATGATGAGCGGATAAACATTTAAGTATCTGGTCACCCAACCCCCAACAAAAACGGCATGTGAGAGGACTCGCCGACAGCGAAAGTTAGAGAGAGAACTTTAGCCAAAATATCGAGGGAGCAGCAGCAGCAGCAGCAGCAGCTTTTTGCAAAGCATGCGAGTAAATGAGCAGCTGTTTCGTTGGTATGAATGAAAATTGTTCCTGTCCCACATAATACAGTTGTGTTGTTCATGTTGTTCGTTGTTCTGTCGCGCCGTCGCGTTGACTTTGCGCCGTACAAACAAATACACATAAAATACATAGCACTAACAAAAATGAATATATATATATGTGTATATACATACATACATATACATAGAGTAGTGTTATCTCTTGACCTCTCTCGCTAACTTTTCGGTTAGCTTTTCGACTTGGGGCGGCTGCCAGCAAGAAAAAAAAAAAAGAAAAAAACAAATTTTTCTACAACAAAATTTCACATGATTTCAATGTTATTGCTGCAACCCCTGATCTGAATATTTATGTTTTTGCTCTGACTATTTGTACATATGTATGTAAATGTGTGTTAGCTGGAATATATACATACATATGTATATGTACACTCAGGCACACATACGCATACGATAATTGTATATACACGTGTGCATATTTCTCTCTTTTATAGACCTCATTTTAATTTCAATTGAACTAAAATTGTTATGCCGTAACTAGCAGACGCACAATGTGCACTATATGTACATGTACATATATACAAATATGTATATGTATGTCTATATATACTATATTAATGTGCTACAATTCTATTTACTAATTGTTTATAAAAGCTGAAGAAAAAAAATAAAAAAAACTACAATTCGGTCGATTAGACTCTACTGCTAGTTAGATACCCTGTAAAATAGTCATTTCATAACTGCTCGCACAGATTCGTAATTATCTTGATATGAACATACATACATACATACAAATGTATGTACATATGTATGTATATATGTATATATGTGTGTGTGGTATGTAAGTGTGTGTATGTATAAATTAACGGATGTGCAAATACTTACATAAACATTTACACACTTCACATCATATTCAAGTGCGCAGCTCAAAGTCACATAGCACTCTCTCTCTCTCTCTCTCTTTCTCTCTTTCTCAATTTATGTCTCTCTCTCGCTCTCATTACATAAAAGCACGCTGTGCATTTTTGGCAGTCTCTTTCGTCTGTTAACTCTGTTAATTTCACTCGTTATGTATAATTGCATTTCTAACTTTTCTCCATCATTTTTTTTTTTTTTTTTTTGATTATGGATTTCATCGTGTATATAATGGGCCATATTAATGGCGATGGAGTGAGTAGCTCGTGATTATAAGGCGTGTACTAAGAGTTAAAGGGGTTAGGATAAGCTTCAGAGAATTTGCAACATGACAGACGATGCTTTAATACCCTTGCCATCAAGTTTCTCACTATATTAAATCTTAATTTTTTAATTCAAATTTTAAAGCAGCTGTAAAAATGTTATTAGCTATTCATATTTGCCATAAATAATTATAAATATTTGTAAATTGGCGCAAAAAAAAAAAACAAAAAATTAAATGAAATTACTTTACACAAATGAACTGCAGCAGCGTACATTGCTCGTTGGTTTTTGCGGTATGTGCAAAATGGGAATGTTTCATGCACACTATGCAGTGCAGTGCAGTGCAGCGAAGTGCAAAGCATTCCGCTAACATGAGCGCAGCGCCAGTGCGCTTCACTGAATCCTAGAAAATGCCGAGCATCGACTGAATATGAAGAACATTTGAATTTATTTTACAGCAAGAATGGCCTTTAAAATTATAAGGTATCTGATAGTTGACACATTCCAAGCATTTATGCAAATTGTATGAAATATTCAATTAAAAAATTTTGATTGAAAAAAATATTGTAATATTTTTTTTTTTTTTTTTTTTTAATAATAATATTTAAAGAATGAAAATATTAATTTATAGTATATGTAGTATATATATATATACTGATATATATATATATATATATAGAAGATACGCATTAACAAAATGTTACAATTACAATTACAATTTCATATTTTTTTTTGTCGATTTTTGGTTTCTAACAAATTTTTTTTAGTTATCAATTTTTTTGATAAATTTTTTTTTTTTGTTGTTAAATAATACACGAATACGAATACGAATACGAATATTCAACTAGTACAAACGCTTGTACATAATAAAATGTATCTTAAAACTTAATTTTGTACGTTTAATTAGACTATTCGTGTGTCTGTGTGTGTGTGTTTGTGTGTGTCTATGAGCAACCGATCAATGAGTTCAAAGTATTTTTTCACATAGTTCCTACAGTATTAAAAGAGAAAACTCATGTATATCCATAATATAGAGAATGGAATATAAAAATGGGAGAACAGACCTTCAGATCATCAATAGAATAACGATCGGCCAGTAACATTAATTCACATATTTGTTCAGCTCCCACAGTACGATCAATTGGCGCCCCATATATATATAATAACAAGCGTCGAAATATAACTGGCGATGTATCTGTTATGATCACCTGTCCGATTGATCGACTCTTGCATACCCGACATCAACGCCTTCTTAAACCATTCACAACGTGCTGCTACAATAACACGATGCGCCTTAAAGCTATGCACTTGCATTGCCACAGCTGTTGGGCCAGTTTTATTGAATGTTGTTAATGTATCTGTATCTTGGCTATTTGCATCTTATCAGCATATGTATGTACTTCGAACTCCATGTCAGCCAATTGTGCCGAATGTAATAAACGTAAAGCCATTTTTGATAAATTACTATTGGCTGCAATTGGTGGCTCACACAAATGTCTAGTAAGATTGAGCTGATCGTTGATGATGATCATGAATAAATATAATATTAATAAATATATAATTTTACATGTATAGATCGTAATACTAACCTTAATATTCTTATAATCATAATAATCTTTGCGTTTTAGCGGTAAT